>JAYRBW010069173.1:0-27252 GCA_036023295.1 Invenusta paracnida | reverse complement strand
ATTTAAATGGCTTGTATCCCAGATCCTTTTTAATGACTGTGTGCAAAGTTGATTTACCAATACCTAATTGCTCTGATCGTTTTCTAATGCTTAATGTTGGGTTAAGTTGCACAGATTCATCAACTTCGTTTGCCATATCTCCACGTTCAGAAGGTCTACCACTTCGTCTGGTGTCCAACAAACTGCCAGTAGTGAAAAGTTTCTCCATCCAAGTTTTAATCTGAGATCCTCTTGGTGGCTCAGCATCTTCATAATTTGCTCTTAATTTCTCTTTTACATGTCGCATTGCCTTATCTGATCTATCAGACTCGTAAAACCATGCAGCGGCTTGTATCCGATAAGGAAAAGTATATGGTGAAGTATCTGTATTACGCACAGCCATTTTCAAAAGTTGTAATAATTCTATCTGTTAAAATCGTTACAGTTATGTGTCTCCATAGATTCGAATTGCCTTTTATAATTAAACAGTGGTAATTTGAATTTTCGACAGCTATAAAATTGATTAAATTGCTGCCGCTTATGAGAGGCTCACAATGTATACATGAGAGGCTCACAAATTTCTGCGTACATGAAAAGCTAATAACCTAAAAGTGTTTGTTTTAAAAAGTGCAGGGGACTTATTGGACACCCTGTATATACGTATAACATTAAATTAAATTAAAGTAATTTCATTCCCTTTCTTTATTTCAAAATTGATTATTAATTATTAATAGCTTGGAAATTTCATTTATTTAGTCTATTTTTGAATTTCCCACTTTCTTTATAATTAAACAAACAAATCTAAAAGTTTTACGTCATATGAATACGTAGATGATACTAGATGATATCCAAGTTAAATTGAAGATTTTTTATAATATTTAATTATATGAAAGTGTATTTAAATTTAAGTAAGTTAAGATAATTTAGAGCATAGAGTAATTATACAAAGATTTTTGACTCTTATTGATTTCATATGCATTGTGTTGTTCGGTTTTGTCAATATAAAATAGTTTTATTCTATAATGAATTTTATGTAAATGGGTAGACTAGAAGTAAAATATTTTTATTAAATTGATTTTAAGAGCAAAATATACATATTCAAACAATTCTAACATACGTAAGTTGCCTGTAATATATAATTCATTGCCTGTATATTTAAAACTGTTTTAATGCAAAAACAATTTAATTATTGTGAATTTTAGAAAAATTATTTTGCAAAAGATTTTTGGGTAGACCAATAGTAGTATACAAACTGCATTCAGAATCAATAGGAATCGAAACTCTATGAATAATCACTCTAAATGATTTAGAGTATTAGCCCATTATAGGGTCAGAAGTCAATTTTTTGCTTTTTAATGGTTGATTGTTTTTGTCAGATTTGAGATATATAAAAAATATATATTTATCACATGTTCATATTTTCCCACTTAGCTAGTAATTTGATATTTTGTTTAAATATTCCGCTTTTCATTATATGTTATTTCAAAAAATGGTGTGATTTCTGCTGTTTTCGGAATTATGCTACCTTTAAATACAAAAAGGTAATAGACTAGTTGAATATCTGAAAAAGCAGGCTATATAAAAATTCTCAGGCATTTTAGCGTAAAACTTGGCAAATAAGCTCTCCTAGAGTGTTTTTGTGTGCTGAATCCATTTTTGCTGTTTGCCAAACTGTATCTCTTTCTGTTTTGCTCCTAGCAGATGAAATCCAATATGGCTGCCATTTTTCTATAAAATGCCGATTTTGAAGAATTGCTTCAAATATAATATACATATACTAATAATTAATATAATAATTAATATAATAATTAATAAATATTATGAATAAAATGCATCATTCAAGCTACTGGATAATGTATATTTTTATAATACAATATGTAAAATGGGTGTTTTTGTGTGTAAATAAAGCATACTGAACAGGGTAATATTTAATTCAACGTGAAATGACACAATCTAAACAACTTGTTGAACTATTTCACAAAGCTGCACACATTATAAGTTACCCGTATAACACATTGCAACACAACTTGGACAACACCATATTGTACTTACAGTTGATGGAGCTATTTATTGTAATCTGATGGAGCTAAAGTGGGCAAAGGACGAATACCAGGACTTCCTGATCGTCAGAATGGGTGGGCTGTACATATCGCTGAACTTTCTGAAGGTCATTGGGAAGCATGTTCAATCATCTGGTCTACTGGAGGCTTGGGTTGAAAGCAAAATTCTTGGTTCTGGTACAGCAAAACAAGTCCTCATGGGGAAAGGCATGTCATACTCCCAAGCAATGCAAGCACATAAGCTAACCATTCAGGCCATGTAGAAAATCCTGTTACCAAAACTCCTCACCTTCATCCAACACAAAACACAAAAGCTGAGAGCTGAAATAGAGGTAAAAGCAAACAGTGAAAACATTGAAGAACTGTTATTGCTTTTGAACAGCAATGAATTCAAAGATACAATGGATTTTTTTTATATCCAATGTAAACCCCAACTTCAAGTTCTGGTGGAGTTACATGGATATGATCGAGATACTCCTGATGTTCACCCATGCCCAGAGGGAAGGCAATTGGGAACTTCACTTGCATGCTTTTCAGAGAATGCTTCTCTACTTCATTAGATACGATCGTCCCAAATATACACGCTGGGGCACAATTTATATAAATGAAATGCACAACTTTCCTTCAGTAGTCAAGAGAGAATTTGATGCTAGCAAATTTGTAGTAAAGCATACAAACGAAACGTTTAATCAGGTTGATCCCAACCAAAGTCAAGAATGGCAGAATGGTATCGGAAAGAAGAGAGGCAGAATTATATGCATAACCAAAACATCATCTGCACTGATATGATGGGTGCTCTCTTACAACCTACAGTCGCATATTTCCAAGGAAACAAGAGCTGTTTATGGCCTGGATTATGATGATGCCTACTCGCACAATGAGTCCTTCATAGGAAGGCAAACACAAGACAGCCGTGATGAGGACAGTCTTCTGGCAGCACTGAAGTCATTCAATCTATTCTCAAATGAGGCATGTGACGATCTGCAGAACATTGCAACAAAGGACATTGTCACACATTAAATTGAAAACGACCTACTAGGTGCACATTCAAAAGGACAGGAAAAGTTGAACAACTTCATCCAAGAGAGGTTCATTGCTCCAGAACCATGACAGGCCAAGTTCCGAAATCCTAGGCACTTACATTTGCTTCACTCTTTGAAGTGAAACACAAAGATTCCAGTCAGAAAGGTATTGAAAAGTTCATCAAAGCAGATAGGAAAATTATTCAGCGCCTGCTCACTGCCTACAAAATTGGCTGACATGTAAACCTGTCAGAAGTACTGATGCATGAACTTTTAACAGTCCCCCAAGCTCTAGCTGAGACAAACGATAGACTTTGATCTGTATAAAAATCAGACTTGGCTCAAGTACTCACTTCAGGAATACAATGTCCTCCAAGCATAAGTGCTGCAGACCTTGGGGAGACAGCAACACTCATAATTGACGGTCAAGCAATGATTTTTTGAAATTTTGTTTTTGAAGTTTAGTGTTTCAGAGTCTTTTTCTCCAACTGGTGATGCCCTTTCGTTCCACATACAAAGAGCTCACTACCAATCAGCAGTGTGGCTTCAGGCAAATAATCAATATTCAGCACTACCTCAACCAAAGACGATGAGATGGAAGATGGAAGATGCCTCACTGGTGCCAACGTTTATGTCCTTACCCCCAGACCCAGACTCATGTGTGGAACTGGTCACATGCAACTGCGTCAAGAGATCCATGAGTGCAAAAAATCGCTGTTGCGTTGTACAGCAGCATGCAAATGTAGAAGCGGTGATGACGATTGCAGCAATGTGCCCAACAATGAGACTATGTAAGACACAGTCACATGTTATATAATATAAAATGTTAAAATGATTCCTTTACTTTTAGTGGTTGTTCATTTTTCATGTTGTGTCAGCTATCTTGGATTTATGTTTGTTTTTACTTTAGATAAAATAAATAACAATAAAATAATTAATGTACTATGGCTTTATAGTTAGTTTTAATTAGGTTTTAAAGTCGTCATAATGACAGACGGATAAAAGAATACTTGTAAAAATGATGCGTTTGAGTTTGAGGCGGCCATCTTGGATTTATCCCTCTGGCGGTGTCCACTTGAGAGATACAGCTTGGCAAACAGTAAAAATGAATTCAACACACAAAATCACCTTAGAAAAGCTTATTTGCAAACTTTTACGCAAAAATGCCTGGTGTTGTCCAAATATCTGAAAATCTGACTAGTCTATTAGGTGAAATATATATAATTAGAACTTTGATAAGTACTTCTTAGTTTAATAATATTAATAAGATATATGTTATTAAATATTTTAGAACATAATTTATTAATATATCTAAATATATTAAATAAAGCACGGACACAATATAAGAGACACTTATTATTTTATATATATCATCTAATTATATAATAATTAAAAAGTTGAAATTCTATAATAAAGGTAAGCATGAATGTGCAGTTAAGATTGTAAATAAATAATGTGAATTGTATTTAAATGTTTGATTGCTAATTGTACTGCATAGAAAATATATATGGGTTTGTTTTATGTATCAAAAGGAAAATCAAAATTTTCGAAAAACATTTTGTAATCTTGGTAATATTTATTTGTCGGTATAATCAACAATACGCGTAATAAACAAATATTGTTATTGTACATAGAATCACAGACACTTTTAATATTTATATTAATTATTATTTTTATTGTATATCTGTTATCAATGTAAACAGATTAAATGCATACTTGATCTGAAATGGTGTGCACTAGTTAATCGTAGTAGAAGAATATCACAAAATAGACTAAAAACCACAAACGTAGGTTATATAAAAAATACATATTCTCTTGATTGTAGATTTAAATCGTAAAAGAAAATAATGGAACAGAAGAGAGGAATTGAAGAGAAGATGAGGATAACTCCCTGTAAAAAACCGAATCTTATAGTAACCCACAAATTTTGGTTTTGTCTGTTTTATCCCCATTGCTATTTAGAGAAGTCAAAGAAACCTGTTGGCTGTTAATAATAGAATCACTCTCACGAAATGTCACATTTTTGGATTTGATGTTCAAAACATCACTGTCTCTCGTTGAGCTCTCCATAGATGCAGAAGTAGAATTATTTGGCGGAATATTTGATTCTTCAGATATGTCAGGTGTTCTTGATATCAAATTTACAGTCTGAAGATCAATAGAGATTAAAGTTATCAATACGAGATGAAATGTACCAAATATGTAAATATACATTATGGGAAAAATTAATCTGAATTTTGAATAACGCTACTATGTTATCCTGTCCAAAGGGTAAGTCTACAATAGTCTATCGTTTAACTAAAAGCCAATGCGCTAATACAACTATGCTAAGTTGACTCCAAATAAGTAATTTCATAGCTAAAAACATTCTTCGTATACCACTTGTGTCTTTTAAAATATTAAATTGATATTTGTCAAAATTTAATATAGTTCATTTAAATATAGGTCATTAATTTCTTTTAATACTTGACTTATAAATAAGGTTACAAGTATATAATGATAAGATGTATGTATGCATGTGCCGTAGAAACGACGTAATATATCACTAATCGAAATATAGTATCTTAAAATAATTTATTTCAACTACTGAAATTCAAGTGAATTTCATCACACCTAAATTGTGAATTAGAAGCCAACATTCTCAATATATATTAATATATATATATTATATAACTATTTACAATAAATATAGCTCAAACATCAATTAGTTCTCTAATGTCTAAATCACAGAGACATGCCATACTTGCGAAATCCTTTAATATGTATTGAGACCTACATTATAAAACTTATTTTAATATGCTTTACTAATATTTCTACTACCTATGGTTTAGTAGGGTAAATACTGTTTGTATATAATATATAATAATAAGTTAATTAAATGTATAATACATAAAACATACAAAACATTATATAGAACATATATATCATGCACAATTTAAAATTGATTTTACGAATCAAAAGATCATGACAAAGTTAACTGGTAATGTAGAAACGTTAACGTGTGTAATATAATTGTTTTATAGCTGAGGAAATTGCCAAAAGTGTTGAGTTTTACCCTCTTAGGATTACATTT
Organism: Invenusta paracnida; assembly: GCA_036023295.1. Classification (NCBI taxonomy): domain Eukaryota; kingdom Metazoa; phylum Platyhelminthes; order Proseriata; family Coelogynoporidae; genus Invenusta; species Invenusta paracnida. Next base: position 21,118 of record JAYRBW010069173.1, on the reverse strand, counting down.
TCTAATCTATGTAATGTACAAAAAATGATCTTATTTCTTATGTTAACGAACTTGACACTTGATAGGTTGTATTTATGGGGATCAAAGTAGTATGTAGTTTATGTACCACACAGTTATTATCCAATGTTTCAAATACCGACAAATATCACGAAAACCATAAGTTTCAATATTTAGTATCAGATTACAATACTTAACATTCGTCGATCTTTAAAATATGTCGACTTTTATAGCCGGCTTGTGGATTGATTTATTTTAACACAGTCAAATTGTACATTGTAAATATATATACAAGAACTACTTTAATTACATTCAACTAGTTCTTAGCATATTAAATTCAAATAAAAGCAGTAATTTAGGAAGCATTTTCAAGATTATACTAAGGCAAGAGAAAAAGTAGAGACTTACATCTGATCTAGAAGAATTTGATTTCTCAATAACTATTTCGATTCCTGCAAGTTGTACAACATAAACATAATACATTTATTTGTTTTTAAACAATGTCGAACAATCAAAATTAGTAAATTAATAAACAATTCTATATTCTATATCATATTTGCATGCCTAGAATATAAATGCTGTAGTGATAGTAAAATAAATGCCATATATTATCCGTTATTACACCGACATTAGTTGAATACGAAAAATATTTGTACATTGTCCATCGATACTGCCTTCCGTACGCATGATTCGCAGGCGAGTGCGAATACAAGAACAGAATATGGGATAAGTATATCTATGTGGGTATATATATATATATCAGTAAATACATAATTACATAAAATCACATGCACTTTGATTAATCTGTACTAATTCATAATTGATTGACTAATACTTAGATTTCGCATAAATCGTCAAGCGTTAAAGAATCAAAACAATATTTAAGACACAAGAACTAATGCATGCGATAAAAAACAGATTAAAACACCACAAAAAAGTTAATCAAAAATATTTTTTTAAAACAATGGAAAAGAAGAAGAGAAGAGAAGAGAAGAGAAGAGAAGAGAAGAGTGAATGGAAAGTAGAGGAAAACTTAAAGGATATGTCCAGAGAAAACATATGGAGGTACTGTGCAAAACATGTGTTTTTACAGCCACCAGGTTAATCAATGTTTAGCTTTCATGATTGCTAGTAGCTACTAATTAACTTTATAGTAATAAAACGCAAAACATTCATTCAATGAAACAATTAAATCAACAACCAATTATCAGGGAAATGGGGTTTAGATTACAAATTGATACGATATAATAAAACATTAAACGCGGAATGAGAAAAGCGCAAGCATTATTTTTAATAAAGTTAGTAATCTACATTAAAATAAATACTTGAATTTCACAATACACTACTTTCGAGTAGGCAGAAGCAAACGCATGCTATAATACACGCAATTTTGTTGCTTACAGCTGACGCGGAAGGATTCGAAGAGGAAAAGAACATAGACTTTTGTGTTGTGGATTTGAGTGACAGGACATTTTAAGTAAACCAACTTCATGACTCATTTGGTTCACCTGCTGAAACCGGGGAAAAAGGTGGAGAATAAAAATATCATGTCAATTTAGTCAATTTAGATGTGTTCTATTAATGTTGTTGTTATCTTTATATCACAGGCTCTCATACGTCACTTTTCTGATGTTGACATTAACCGTATTTAAATCGATCACATATATTTTTAACTAGTACTACTAAGACTTTGAAGGAGAAAAAATTACCCTACACAATTCAAGAAACGGTTGATCAAATTTGTATATCGATTTATTTCAACTACAGTGACACATAAGATAGTGCATGTATGAACTTCATTGGATTTTGCTTAATATTATAATTTCAAAGAGTGAAATTTAAAATAAAATTATTATCTAAGAAATATATCAAACTTACATTTTCATTAAATATACAAATACAGTAATAATTACTAGCACGTCCATTAAAGTGTTTTATAATTTTCAAGAAATTTCAACTCGACACTTTACTATTTATTAAGTTAGTTTGTCATTTATTCGCTCAACTATGTAGTTTGCATGTAATACCTTATAAATACTAACATTTATAGGTACTTATACTGTCAAGTTAAAATTAATAGTCTCTTCTGTCACTGAATTTAGTCATGAAAGCAAATAAATATGTTGTATTCTAAGAAGATATTGATTGAAAAAGAAATATGAAAACATAAGTAATGCAGCTGAAATGTGGATGTACCTACAGAAGACTCTTATACATTAGCTGGAAAGAAAAAAGGACAAATATGAGTAACTTGGAAGAACTGCAAACAAAGTTACACTTATTCAATAATATTCAGAAAAAATCTGACCATATAGTAAGTTTTTAATTTATGTTTAAACTCTTATTAATTAATTTGCATACAGAATCAATAATAGTTAAATATCTGGTATAATAATATTTCTATGTACAAGACAATTTGCTCCAATTTTCTCAAATGTTATCCAAGTATCTATAATTGTTTCATAATAATCTTCATTGTTTTAGCAGTATTATATGTTGTGTTACCGTATTGCGTAAATAGTATTTACTAAACTGATGCTACCTAAATATGCATCGTTGATTTACTTTACAATCAATATTATTTTGTAATCAAAACATAATTTGGTCAAGAATTTTGTATTCGTTATATTGATATATGTATATTGAATAATAAATATATGCATTGAGAGTAAGAAAATTACCGTAATACGTTGATTCTTGGCAGAGCTTCAAAAATAGCAAAATATTCGTATACCTAATTATCATAATATTGAATAAATAATTGTTTAATTCTTAGATTAAAAAACTTTATTTTTAAAGGTCTGCTAAAATCAAAGCTTGCTAAATAAATCATTTCTATTGAAAGGACAATAACAAGAAATGAAAACTCAATGAGGTAACCAAATAGGTAGTTTAACTGAAATAATATTTATAAAGAACAAGGAACAAATATTACAGTGTGCAAATTACAATTGGGGAAATGAGTGTATTGTATAATAGAAGATAAAGATATTGGGAGAAATACTTTTCGGGTGATTACGCGTTTACTTATCTACTGATATTATGTAAACACTATTGTTAACAAAATAAAAACTTATATAAAACAAATATTCGCACAAAATGTCAAAATAAAACTATACGTATATTAGATTGTAACAAAATTAAAACGACCGTATATTTTTACAATATAAATAATCAATTAACTCTGCTAAGTGATACACTCATAAATATAATTTGAAATAGTCGTGTTGTAGCCGCTATTGTTTTTGTTGATGTGGTAGGCTGTCAATAAAATGTCAATAAGTTGTGTTATAAGTTCCTACGACATAGAAAAAACATTACAAAAAATATGAAATTTATATTATATAATACTAATTATTATTTTCAATTGTTAACAAATACACAATATAAATATAACGTTAATGTTAACATGAATCCACAGAAATACTACTTACTAATCATATGGGTCAACTTGAAGACCATTCTTTTCAATACAGAGGCGCATTCTTCTGAAGGAACGTTTGTTTATTGAATCGAGAATTTCCTCAGGAAAGCTATTAAATTCCGCAGTAATTGCTTGTTTTAACTCATCCACATTTCGTGACTTGTGTGCTATTATCTTTGGTTTAAGGATCCCCCAAAGGGCGTTATCGCACGACGTCAAATCGGGGCTGCGTGGTAGCCAAGGTGTCGGACCAAATTTTCTGACCCACCTGTCTTGAAATTTCTCAGTCAGGAAGTTTCTTGTTGCTATTGCTGTATGAGCAGGCGCCCCATCCTGCTGAAAATGTACAGACTGAGATATGCCTTTAGCTTCTAATTCTGGGATGAATTAGGTGCGTAGCATATTGATGTACTTTTCAGCGGGAACCCCTCCAGTTATAAAAAAGGAGCCACTAAGATATCCGCCAGACATTGCTGCCCAAATCATAATCTGCGGTGGGTTTTGGCGTACTTCTTCCAAAAAATAGGGATTTTCCTTGGACCAAAATTACAGTTTAAGGATATGAGCATCGGCATAGACGGCACACTCATCGGAAAAGAATAATTTGTTTCTTCTTGTACTGCTATCGTATTTTGCCAATATCTGTTGACAAAACTCAACACGATTTAGACGATCTTGTTCACTAAGTAATTGAACTTTGGTTAGCTTCCAAATGGGATACCCAAGGTCTTTCTTCATTATTCGGTGCAAGATCTTTGGTGGTATCTCCAAATCAGATGATCTATTCCTTATTGACTGCATAGAATTATCTTGAATCGATCTTATGACATTCTCGTGTTCATCTCCTCGTGCATTTGGTCGTCCTGATCGTGATAAATCATTAATAGTTCCAAACTGAAACAGTTTTTCCTCCCAAATTTTGATAATGCTTCTATCAGGAGGCTCTGCGTCAAATCTTTCTCTTAATTTGGCCTTCAAATCTCTCACTGCAGTAATGCCTTTATCACACTCATGATACCAAGCGGCTGCTAATATCCGGTATTCTATCGTGTACTCGCTGTTATCTGGCATATTTAAAATGATGTACAGCGAAAGCATGCAACATTCAAATTTTTAATAAATATTTAATCAGATCGCAATTGATTCAAATTTTATTTTTTTATAAATATTCAATGCATATCTCTATAGATCGCAATTGATTTTTGTATGTCGTAGGAATTTATGAATATGTATCTTTGAAGATATGTCTATTAAAATGACTGTAATAACTTGTAAACTTTTGTTTTCCCTATATCGTAGGAACTTATGACACAACTTATGAAGAAGGATAATCTCTTTTAGTATCATATTTTTGAATGGCATTATAATAATAACCATGGGATACTATAAATTAAATATTTTATTTAAATTAAATTGTAGTAAAATTTTAAATTAAAGAAATAAGCCATACAAATTTATAAAAACCTTGTCATCAAAAATTGTTAAATTTGTTTGTAAATAATTATTATAGTAATAATACGTTATTGGTTATTAGATATCTATTTATAAGATTTTATTAGTATTGTGGTACCTTGTTATAAGAATCCAAATTCGATATATTATTATCCATACTCATTATTTGTATATCTTTATTTCTTTACAGAAATGGCTTGACATATTTGATCAAAATAAAGATGGAAAAATCACCCTGGAAGAGTACTGTGACACCCTTGGTCTCGTACACAAACAAGCGTAAGTATATATTATCTTTGGACTGAAATCATTGTTATTAATAAAATAAAATTTACTCTTACCATTATCGTAGTAATTAAATGTTCGTATTGATTAAAGTTGTCAATCTTATGTACAGAACTTAGCAAATATAAAAATTATATGTAAATTTAATTATTCGAATGATTACACAATATGGTTGATTATAATTACGTTATATACTTTATTATGAAATACTGTGACTGCCTTAATATATAAACCTCAAAATAAATATAACTAGAAACTCTTATATGTAATAAATATCTTTTTCATAATGATATAATGATATTTAAAATTTAATTTGCGGAGCAAGTGTGTAAATCATATGTACAATCATTCTTAGAACCTATATTATATCAAATTTGCGCATTCTAACAGTTCTTTTAGAGTCTTAACTGTCCAAATTTCCCAACCATCACAGACAGGAATTTCGGAGGAAGTATTCAATGGCGGCACCGCCTCGTATGCCAGACGATGTTGAAGTATTGCGTGAAGACATGACACTTGACAATGAACTGGAAGTGATCCGGATCACGCGGGAGGCCCTGGCTCAGTTCGAGAAAGAGGAGGAGATTACCCAGTTCATGAAGAGGAAGTTAGAGTCCAAGCTCGGCCGTCTGTGGCATGTGGTCATTATCCTGGGACAGTACTGGATCTATTACAGTTACGAACCGCGCTACACATTCCACTTCAAGCTGGGGAAGCATATCTTCCTCGTGTGGAAAACTCCGGCTGAGTAAAAAATGAAGCAATGAACGTGAAATTAAGCTTCCAATGGATTCCAGTTTCGTCAATAAAGATCTTCTCTCTTCGTTTTCTCTTCTCTTCACGTTTACTTTCTTCATTTCTTTTTGTCCTCTCTTCTGTTTACATCTATTCATTTCTTGAAAGTTGTCTTCTCTTTGCTCCGCGCTTTTATCTTCATTTTTTCTACAGTCTTCACATTTATCTTTTCTTTGCCTTTATCTTCCCTTTTACATAAAATATTATGTCTTGGGATGAGATTTCGTAACATAGAATAAGATTATTTTTATTCAATTACTCTTTACTCTAAAAGCGAACACTAATTATTTTAAAATCAAAATTATCTCAAATTAAACGTAAATTATTTCAATTGTTCAAAAAGTGTTCAAAGTTTTAAAGTTTATATAAATTAGAATCAGTTCAACATATATGTATCTCTCATATATTGTATAACCATGCAATTTTAGACAGGTCATTAATCACATTGAATCTAAAATTTGTTTTGACACTTCAATTAGTTTAATTCTGTGTTAGGCAGTCACCCAAGTACTTCAACATTACTTTGTTTCATTATATATATATATTATGTAATATGGTTTCATCGCTTTAACATGAATATCCTTAAGCACACTGCTTCGGTATAAAATAAAAATATATATTTCAAATTGTTAATTGCACGTGGAGATAAATAAATAGAGAGTGATTCCAAAGCGACAGATTTCCATAAAAATTTATAGACTTCTTCAATAATTATAAATACACCTATTCTCAATTATTGCAAAGATTTGTTTAACTGAACGCTTTTGCTCGTGAATTACAAATCGTCAATGTATACATATCCCCGCCACTGTTTAACATCTACATATGAACATATTTAACAGTGTAAAATACGTGTACGTAATATACTGTAATATTTTATTTTAACAACTACCTGTTACAATAAAACAATTTAATAATAAAATCACATTTTTTGTTTCTTTTAAATTTCTTCTGCTATCATTAAAACATCAAGATACACAAAAAGAATTTATCGATATTTGCCATTTAATTATAGTATTGTCCACTGGTAAAAAAGAGCAAAAATCGTTTAATAAACAATTAATAATTTTATTTGGATATCTTATATTAAAATTATTTTAACCATTTCTTAAACTTACACTAAATGTATAAACTTTAAGAGTTACTTATAAAAAAAGTCCATAAAATTATAAACATAAGTAATTATCTTCAATTAAGTGTATCAATCTAAAAATACATATATAACTACTTAAAATAATATATTATACAGTAGAAAAACTTTTATAATCAAATACCAAATGTTATGGCCAAGATAACAAAACTCATAATAAATAAATGAAATATATTTCGACGAACTTCGTTCTAATAATACGGACACCATCAGGAAATATAATATTTAGTATAAATACAAGAATAAGACTTATATATGGTTTCAATAATGAGTATAAATCTTACATATAAAACTTCATATAAATCGACTACGATACTAATAAATGAGAATACGGATCAAGCAATGAACTGAGAACACGAATATAGAGAGATTAGAAAAGGTTAAAAAATATACTGTAAAAAAAATTTCAAATATTCTTTACATAATTTCTAAAGCGTTTCTGGCTTAACAATTATAGGGTAAATTGAGATCTCACTTTACTGGGATACATGTATATACAAATCTTAAACAATTAGTGGCCATATACATAAACTAAACAATCGATAATTATCTCAATACTGTTGCGCTAATCACTTTGATAAGGCCATGACTAATAAACCGGGGTTCGAACTTCATACCTTCGGGTTTGAAGGCAGGGGTCTAACCCACTTTCCTGATACTCTCTTTTGAGATGTAAACATAATGCACTTCATGCTCCCTATAATTAAAACTATGTGTGTAGCACTATTTAACATTAATATGAAAGTTTCAATGTTTCATAATATATACACAACGAATTTCTAGTCAAAAATTGTGCAACGCCATCCCCTATGCAGTATATATATTCGAAATCTAGTATATTATTCCTAAAATGTAACATATATAAGTTTGTTTGTGTTTTTAATGTATCGATTATAGCTCATAGTTCATATGTTTGAAAGCCATTATTGTAATTTATTGTATATTTACTGAAATACATAATAATAATATACTTATATTTACAGCGGATTGTCGAAAAAAGTAGTGCATTGATTTTATAAAATTAAGGACTACATCAATGCAGTTAAAGTTGTCCTTGATGAAAATATCTCTTCTCATTAAATAATGATTACTTTGAAGATGTTCTCTTTTCTAACATGTATATTTTGTCTATATAAGGCTGTGTACATTATTTATCGCGATTAAATCCATGTCTTTTCAAGTATACACAAATTATAAGAAGACTTACTGCAAATTATTTCCAACATCTATATATGTGATTTGAAATTAAACAAACACAGTTTATGTATATATTTACGTAAAACATAAGACAATTAAAGGTCAATTTATTGAGGTCATGCGAAAATGAAAACAATTATATACAAATCCAAAGTATTGAATACAAAATGGTCATAATGAGTTGAAAGTAGAATGTAACCTCATCAAAAATAATTGCTTACTGTGTCACTTTTGTACACTTTTTTGGTATCCTGCTGTTACATAATAATGCAAGTAAGGGTCTATGTAGAACATTTAATTATATGTATAAAAATACACGCGTAGTCATTTTGGCTTGTAGAAGAATTTTAACTGAGGTAAGGTTTTAACTCAACTGACTTAGTAGCAGTTAAGAAGATGATCGTGACCGTGACCTTTCTAGTAGGTCAAGAAGATGAAAGAGCAATTAAAATAGGCAATAGACCCTCCACAATATAACATTTTAAAAATAAAAACCATTACATTCTATAACAAGAAAATAATTACATACATAAATGTGTTTCAGTAACATAAAAATTAACTCATTTATGCGGGCATATATTTGTAAATGAAAACATCGATAAAGCATATTACATATGATAAGTGTGTTAAATATGTATGTATATATTGAATATTGGATATTTAGTTCTTCAGGGTAGTGACCTACTTTATATGTATGATATCAAAATTTCTATCAAAAGGGAAATAAATTTATTTGCAGAACAAATCTATTCTGCAGTACTGAAAATAATACCATGCTAGAGGATAAGGCAAATATAGCTAAGGATGATCAATTATAAATGGTTCAATGTAAATAGACTATCCTAAAATGTGGATAAATCACATTTCTTAAGTTTTATATAAATAAAAATGCAATCCCAAGATGGAATAAAAACTATAAAGTCATATAATAAAGGAAGAAGAAAAAACAAAATGCTTAAGTGTTTACTTATAGAAAAACTTAAACTGGTAATTAGCAAAATAAACAAACAAATTCTTATTTTTCCCAATATATAAAAAATTTACTAGGTACAAATTTCCAATACACTTGCTGATTCCAAAATAAACTATGCAGAGGAGCTTTGTGGCAAAAAATAAATGGATTAAGTAATTAGACGTTTCGCTAAAAAAGCTATACTAAAGATCACCGTCAAGAAAAACAAACATCAAATTCTAAAAAATTATACAAAGAATTCTAAATGCTAAAGGTAAATGAATATCGTCAACTATAATGTAGTTTATAAACTTACTGATCCATAGATTAAGATATAAATAAACCATAGTATGACATAAGTGAAAAAACATATTCATAACATATAGGTACAATTAAAGCAATTGAAATATCTACTTATATATAATACTTCATTTAACTATAAAAATAAAATCATTCATGAATCTTCCATAATATGGAATAAACTTCTAAACGAAAAAAGACTATAAAATAGAAATGAATTTAAAGATAATGTTAATTAACTAAGAATTAACTTCTAACTTTAAAAAATATATAAACATTATATTCTGCTGTTAATTTAATTATAATTCTAATTAAATAATGCACCTATATAGCTAAAATAATATCTACACATGTACATATGTATGTAAATACATCGTACTAACATTTCATTATACTATATTATACTAAAAAATTAATGTCAAGCAAATGCGTACGTGCTTTTGGATTATTCTACACATATATATATGTACATATAATCTGCAGCTAAGTAGGTGCTTCGATTGCTTTTTACATTTTGTTACAAATTCCTGACATATACCTACTATAATATGTAATTTAAATTTGTTGGGGCCAACACATTAGATTAACTGAAATTGACAAAAAGTTTGTATATTATAATATATATATATATCAGAAACTCGTTTGGTCCTTCTAACTACTCATCTGATCGCTGAAAATGCTAACTTGGTATATTAATTCCAATCTTCAAGCTGTTTTTAACATCACAGATGAGTCAGTGGATCTTGATATTATCGATGATAATAATGTATGTCTCCTATTTCCGTTCAGGAGATAGCCCACCACTTGAGTAACCTTTGTCAGATCTTTGTAACCTTATATCAAATCTATATTTGAAACGATGGTTTATCCTACCAACTTTTGAGGAATAGTAACGACATTTGACCATTAACACATTTGTATGCTCTCTCTTTACTATCCAGATCTGTTTCCAATAAATGGAAGTAAGAAAACATTATACCGTTGCCTAAAACTTCATCTCCCGATATTCATAACCTCAGACCTATTTCCAATTACTTCTATCGCCAGCTAAACTTCTAGAAAAAGTTGTTCTTAATTGAACATAAAAAAATATTTTACCAGGGAATACTTTTACCAGTTGTTATATTAGTCCCTAGGTTTTACTTAGCAAGTACGATGAATACTAATACAGGTTCCATCCTTAAGTCCTCAACTACCTCAGCTTTAATCAATCTTCATGATCAACTCACAAAACTGTGACGACAAAGATATTTTGGAAGCGATCATTCTTAGTCTTAATTTCGTAAAGCATTTGACAAAATCTCCCACCCCAAACTATGCTTGCGTCTCGTCCCCCTGTCAGTATCTATACAGGTTTTACTCTTTGGACCAAAATTTATCTCTCCCAAAGAACTCAGCGTACTCAACTTGGTTCCTTTGTCAGTAACTACGTTGATATCTCAACAGGTGTTCCTCAATGAGGATATATCTCCTCGCTCAAACCCACACAACCCCTCTACTGGGATTATCAAGTACATGCTGATAACACTCAGATATGCTGATTACATCGTCTGATGAAAGTGATTTTAACACCGATATATGTCATTTTGAAATTCAAAATCTATCCAACTGGGTGCTAACAATATGGCTTCAAATTCAATTTAGCCAAAATCGAAGTGATATGCATTTCTTTCAAATCCACTTTGTACCCTGCTATCAATGATACTGGTAAAGTTAACCTTCTTCGAATTCTTGGGGTGACATTTAATAAAAGGTTCACCTAGATTCTCATATCAAAACCATTATTTGCTCTGCTTCAAAACGAATTTATTGCCTCAGCATTCTAAGACGTTTCCTATTTAAAAAAGAGCTTATCCAGGCTTATTTTGCCCACATCAGATCTATTCTGGAATACTACTGCGAATTATGATTTGTTGGTGTAAACGGCCTTCAAGCAATCAATCTCAAACTCATCCAAAAAAGGTGCCATCGCATCAGATGCGGTAACCTCTGTCGTGAAAACTGTCTCCCTCCACTCGAAGCTAGACGTAAAAGCTAGAGTGTAAAGCTTTTTCTTGAAGCTCATGATTCGGATCCCGAACATTCGTTAGATAGACTTGTGCCAATAGGTTTGTTTATCCTGGACATTTCAATGTTTTGTAATGTGGAACTGTCAGATGCCAAAAATCATTTTTTATCCCTTTTCTACTATTTTAGTCAATAACATTAACCACAACTTCCATTAAAGACGATTACTTTTTTGCATCTTCATAACTTTGTACATTTATGTACTTATGTGTATTTTTGTTTACATTTGTGTACTCTGTGTTTTTTGCACATTTTTGTGTTATTTATGTATTTCTAGTGGGCCTCACATAAACATTTGCATTCCCTGGTGTATAACTTTTCTATGCAAACAATTGTGCTGTATTTGATTTCTTTTCCTTCAATAAACAGTTATTATTGTTAATATATCATTGATGTCTCATTTTGATTTAAATAAACTTATTATTATTGCATAAAGACAAGAATCAATTATACCAACATACATACTTTACACATTTAATTATTGGAAAATAATGTTAAACTGAATAAATTAAACATAATTTCAATGTGTCCTAAAAGAAAAAAGTATTTATTAAATAATAGGATTGATAAGTTGAAGATCGTTGAATTTACAACATGCAGAAGAAGGTATAATAATAAATTTGACGATGACTGGTCAATAAGTTTGTGGACTATAGGTAAGAAAATAAATTGATATATTTTTTTACTTATATCTATTAATGTATATGTAAAAAATTCAAATTCCTAAATCCTATTATGTAGTTCTTTCAAATTTTGAAATCGATGGATATATTTTTGTACATTTAATCAGAAATTTAGGCAACATGGAATTAACAAACGAACATTTTAGGGCTATGATATTTTATGACTTTAAAAGTAATTTATCACTCCGCCCGGGAAAGTTTACAACGAATGCAAGCGGCTTTTGATGAAATATCTCCATCAAGGTTATTTTTACAAATGGTTTGCTTAATTTCGCCATGATAGTCGGAAGTCCCCGGAAGATGAAGACGGTTCATGACAACCATTGTCATTCTTGGAATTTTAAAAGGTAGTACCTATGTATCTATAAAATACTTCAAAACAGGCTTAAATGAGAAAGGTTTCAGCAAGATGGATTCCACACAATCTTTCTGAGGAGGTGCGATTGAAGCAGGTGCGAGTCCAGTGGTGTAAATCGACTATGGCTCGATTTCACAATGATAATAATCGTCATATCCAGAGAATTGTACCTGGAGATGAAATTTGGGTATATCTCTATGACTCTGAAACAAGGAGCAATCTGCTTAGTGGAAAACCACTCAAGAACCTACTCCTGTCAGGTTCCGAAAGGTCGAAGTGCAGCCAAGAAGGTGGTGGTAATTATTATCTCCTTCAATGGTCATTTAGCTACAATTCCCGTGAAAGAGCAACGTATTGTCTCTTCATATTGGTACACAATTGAGTGTCTGCCAGCTGTAATCATTGCTGCGCAAACTCTACATCCCCCATCAAATGCTTCTTCATCATGACTTATAATGCTCCAGCACACAGGGCACAGGGCACATGCTATAAAGACATGACTAGAAGAGGCAAGGCTTAGCTCTCCTTAATCACCCAACTTACAGCATTGATCTACGCCGTCTGATTTGTTATGTCAAGGCGCGTATTCCAGGAAAATCTTTGGTGATTCAGATAAATCAGTTGATGCTTACCTCAATGTCCTGAACACAATTTCAATCTGCAAAACAACGGCACGAATGCTTCCAGACATGGTTCAAGTGAATGAAAAAATGTATTGACTGCAGCAATGTTTATATATTGAAAATCTGACAGTTTTATGTGTTCATACTTATTTTTGAATGTATTTAAATGTATTACATCACCTTTTGATTAACGTAGCATATATAAAAGTGTTGTAAATACATGTAAATGAATTTTTTTCAGTATAAAATAATGGATTTAAATGAGTTTTTTTCTGAACCCAACTTAAAAGATGAATTTCAAATTTTGAAAGCACTATATAACAGACATTTGAAAATGTTTACATAGACATTAAACATCCAATATAATTAATAAACATGAGCAAACTTTTTTTTTCAGTGTTTCACTACCTATAGTCGACGAACTCATTGACCGGTCTACGTATTTTATATAATTAATGATATGTTGGAATATATTCGAGTTGTAATTTAAGTAAAATTAAAATATGTACATATATGTACTGGAAAATACAAGCTTTAAAATTTATGTCACATGAGCCAAAATTAGGTAAATTTTCCAAAAAGCATACATAGATATATTGTAAAATTATACTTAGTATAATTTAGTACTTTCTAAATAGTAGTCTAATAGAAAGTAGTACTATTTATATTTAAAGAGCAATAAATATTTTTATGTACATTTCAAATTATCACCATAAGTATGAAGGGATATTATTTTCATTAATTAATTAAATTTCGTAAACAATTACCAACTTTAATCAGAAAAATTGTAATGTTAAAAGTTGTTTTAATGTATAATTATTATTTTACATTATTCGTTTTATTGAAAACCAAACTTTTAATACATCAATTAGAAGACGTAGCACCCATAAGTCAATGTGAAATTTCTGTTTTTGATAAACAATGGCTTTTAAAGGGAGGTATAGGCATTGCCTATCTAAAAACTTTATTTTTAAAACCGCTATATATTAGCTTTTAAAACCAAACTTAGCTGTTTCAGAATTTTAACAGCGCAAATGTGGCAAATAAAAATATATATTAGAATTATAAATAGTTTTTATATGATTGTTTAGATAAAATCTTGTTTTACTTTACCTGTATAAAAAATTACAAGTAAATTAATAAGTAATTTACAAACAATCTTCTGAGATACTGAATATGTAATTACTTTAAAATTGTACGGTAATAAAAAAGAATTTCATAATTTTTCAAATATACACATTTTCAATAATGTTTTTAGAATATTGCAACAGATCTTTATCAAAGGAATTTAAGTTACACATTTCAAATCTTAATAAAAAAATGTAGCGATTGGAAACTTGATTTTTTATAGCTCTAATTATCCGGGCTTACTGTGTTTTGATTCGATGATAATCCCATGCGCAAATACAGTTTACTTTAACGCGAATTGCATACAACAAGTTCCGTATTATAGTGGCTGTTGTTTTTTAAACAGAATAAACAAAGCTATACATTATAATCGTATAGGTATAATTAAAAATGACACACGATTTTTTCAGCATTAATAATATATGTAACACATTATAACACATTTCAATTTTATATAATAACATTTAGAATTCGAGTTATGCGCAGTTAAAATGTTATTATTTATATATGTAAAAGCATATTTCCGAAATATTCAGTAGTGCTTATATTACCATTAAATATATAATAAGGTCTACCGTGATTGAATTTATACTGGATCAAATATGTACATAATTTGCATACATTTTAAATTAAGAATAGTACAAACAAAAATATATGAGACTGTAATTTATAAAGCTTTTGTCTGTAGTTTGAAAACGGAATAATCAAATTAGTACAAAAAATACAATTTGCAAGTGACATGTTTACATAAAAGTTATGAAAAAATAAAAACGACATTATTTATTAAAATGATAACCAATTAAAATAGAAATACATTTTAATTATAAAGATTACATTCAAGAAAAAATGTATAGTGACCAAAATTTACCAAATCGATTTGATTTATTGAAAAATCTAATAGAAATATAGTACAGTACTTGACATTATATCTGATAAAAACACACAAAGATAAAATCAGACAATGGAAAGAAGTATCCAAAATCTATGATACACCTGGAAATGATTCAAAGAAGAAATTGTACAAACAATTCAATTGTAAAAGAATATAAGTCACCCAGAGGATTTATGTATAGACAATATATTTTATGTTTCAACACAGAAAAGAAACAAAAATGATAAATCATAGCCAAAAATGACAATAAAAAGACAAAATCCAAGAATGCATATTATTATAAGAGATTGAAAAATATAAAAAGTATTTCTTGTAATTTACCATTTTGTTTGAGTTTTGAATCAAGAGCGTAAATTGTACGAAAACTGCTGTGTATGTTACTTACATAAACATAAATAATAAGTCAGAGAAGTTATTGTTCTATATTAACTCTTCCGTCTAACAGGTCAAATAAAACTGATGAAAAATTTAAGCAAATTGAAATATAATTATGATAGTTTATTTTCTAAAAAGTTGTCTAATCCGTTGTTCATAACCTAAATTTACAAACGAAAGCAAGAAGTAATTCTCAAAGTTGTGTGAGGAGCCTCTACATAAGTGTACTTATATATATATATATATAATCACTACTATTGTAATGCAGAGCAATAAAACAGTGCAAAGTTGTAATCTTGGAACTCCTAAAATGGAGGAGAGAGGATCCAATTAACTCGATAATTTTAGGAAGTGTAAGGGTAAAAGTACTCAACAGAATCCGCTGAAATGGGAAATATTTTTCTCTACCTGATTCGCTGTATTTTACAGGTATAATTCAAATAGGAAACGAAAACAAAAAAGCTAGTTAAGGTTTTGTGTGAGTATAAATTCCACCTTCTCTCTTCCTTATTACTGTCACTGAGGAATATAAAAGTGCCTAATTGATTTGTGCCAGCAGAGTTAATCAAGATGAAGGAACTGCGGGCAGTTTATTCTTCTGAAACCAGATGAGAGCAAGTAGGAGCGACGTGGCCCGCTCAAAGGAATCACCATAAATGATTTCATCGATACGAGCCGCGGGGAAGTGTACCACATCGATGAGTTCTCCTTCGTGTGGATTTCCTCCTCCTGATCCAGTTTGGTCGACGTTCCCTACCTCAACATAGTAGAGGAACATCTCTGAGCCTAGTACGCCGACATTCGATCTACATAGAAAGTGGACAATAAGAAGAGCGTATACATATAGCTGAAACTTTAGCCACTGTTTAAATTCCCTTTCAAGTTGCGTATCTGAATTTAAAAGAGCGAGTATATTGATAATATTAACATAAGCCTCACAATTTAAATAAAATTTAAAATACAATACAATTAATTTTTATCATTATACAGGATAATAAACGATCTTAACGGTAGTACGATTAAGAGAAACATCTCCCCTTTCGAAAATAATACCTGAATATATTATTATTAAAACTATAGAATAGTACAAAGCAGACAATATATGTACATTCGCATGTTTTGGAGTAGTAAATCGAGATACAAATGCCCATAAAGAAAGGGTGTCACTAAAACTCAGCAAAAAACAGCAATAGGAAATTATTAGATTAACAATAGTTCAAGATTTACTATATATTTTTTTGTAAATAAGCAAAAAAATATCTACAATTAAGTGAATACCTAAACTTGGTGACAAACACCATTCTTTCAGGAGTGACACGATAGCCGCACTCTTCCCAAACCTCCTCAGCAGCAATCTCTCCTGGGGACTTATCCTTGTCAATAATACCTGCACAGAGCTCCAGTGTAACACCAGCATCCCCGGGTAGTGGTGTTTGTGGCGACTGATTTTGCTTTGTCATATAGACCGCTATAAATAGGTAA
Source organism: Invenusta paracnida (assembly GCA_036023295.1). NCBI lineage: Eukaryota > Metazoa > Platyhelminthes > Proseriata > Coelogynoporidae > Invenusta > Invenusta paracnida. The sequence continues at coordinate 3,958 of JAYRBW010069173.1, read as the reverse complement.
ACAATTTATGTGCGATATTAACTGAAAAAAAGTGGACCAATGTGTGAAATTAAATATATGTTATACTATGTATATGTTTTTAGTTAGTACATCAAATAAACGAATTTTTACATGGAAATTGCTATTTCAATTGTCATATAGATAACAATCTAAAAAGGTGTAAAATTAATAAATTTGGAATATAAAATATTGCTTACAATCTATAAGAAAAATCATATGTATTCTAAAATTTTAACATCAATGCAATTCACTCGTATATGATAAAAGCTAAGAAAATCAAGTTTATCCTTAAATATATTACACTGATTTCGTTTTATATGAACATCATCAGGAATGACAATATTTATTACATTAATACCAAAATAAAGCTTATATTATATACAAATACTATTTACATATATATGTATATTACAAATACTTAGTAGTAATTATATACAAAATAAAATATAAAAATAGAGATCAAACATAAAATAATTAGCAATAAATATTATCATTCCTGGTGATGTTCAAAAGGACAAAACTAGTTAAAAATAGTTAATGATGAACATAATTATCTTAGCTTGTATGTAGCTTATCTTCACAAAATGTATTCCACAAATATAAATTTATGATTTATATTGTACCTGGTCTGAATTGCTTTACTAGGACAATTGTGTCTTGATCCCGGTTGTAAATCAATATGGATACACTGTAAGGAGTAAAAATGTATTCTTTATTAAACAGAATTGAACTGGCAAATATTTTTTATTGATAAGTAATTACCTATCATGACTCTTAACAGCATCCCAAATTTTCTTCTCATTGTTCTAATAAGTAGAGTATATACAAAAACTCATATATAAGATAATACATAATAAAAATTATAGTAGGTATATAAAATGACATATGTAAATTAAAAATTAGAATGATAAAATGTAAGATATGAATATTTTTGTAAGAATAAAATAAGATATAACTTATTATATGTATATATATAGTAAAATATAACAATTTGCTTATCTATAAACATACAAATCTTTAGATTTTATACTGAGTTTTATTTTGAAACTTTGATATTTGATTTTGATCCAAATAAATGTCTTGATATAAGTATATAAACACATATATATATATATTAAAATACTGTACTAAAATATACATCAAAATAGTAACAATTATCTCCCTGAACAAAAATTGTGATATTAGTTTAATAAATTCAGTATGTACTCAGTTTTTAAGTTTGTTAGCTATGGTCAAAATAGCCATAATGGCTCAAGCAAACATGCACTTAAAATTAAATAGTTATGTCATTTAAAACTGCTAGGAGACCACAGATATAAATATGTTAAAGATCATTGAGCAAAAACATTTAAATACCTTCAAAGTAAGGTAAATATAATTTAGTAATGAAATTTAATCAGTTAAACTCTATTGCAAATGCAAACAGAACTAAAGCACCAAAAACCCAAATAAATCAAGATAATACAGATCTGGTGGTAGTACTACAGTATAAGTTTAAAGTCCAAAAAAATCACAGTCAGCATTTTTGGAAATAGGTATATATCCATTTCATAAATATTAATATATTGTCATTTTAACACCCCTTAAATACAACAAAAATAGGCATTTAAAAAATAAAGTCAAATTAATGTGAGATTATGACATTTTTAACACTATTTAAGTGCTAAATTGACCACAATATGTTTGATATAGTCATAGTCACAGATCAACAATATTTTTCAAATTAACAGCATTATAAATAAATTAAATTGATAAGTAACTTCCAACACACCAAAATATGAGGTATGTTAGTTGGTTAGTAAGTGCCAAAAATAATAATATCAAAGATCTTAGCTAAAAACAAGTGGTAAAGTACTTTCGCATATGGTGATAAAGGCAGCATGGCTATGTGTATAAAAATGATGATAAAACTGGAGAAGTTAATAGGGAAATCTCTCATAAAAAATAGGTGGACATATATTTTCCCACATAAAAAAACATGCTATATAGGTTTTAAAATAATTCTATAAAAAACCATAAAAAATCTGTGAAAATTTTTAAAAAATATAGTAAGGCACTTTTTTTTAATAAGTATGCAGGTGTCATGGGCATAAAAATAATGTCCAAAACTGTAGAATATAATAGAGGTTGTACATTTAAAACAGATAGTAAGGTATTTTCTCATATAAAAAGGTGATGTGGATAGCCAAATGATGCCAAAATACTGGAGAATTTAAGAGAGGGGTCACTTATTCACTTCTATTAAAAATAGGTGGCAAGGTACTTTTCCCATTTATAAAAAAATGTTATACAAATCAAAATAATGCTAATAAATTATATAATTAAAATAGTGGTAGCTTGCTAGAAACAAGAGGTAAATATTTTATTTTATAACAGAAACAGGTGACATGGATACAAAATGATAACAGGAAAGTGGATCAAGTGAAACTAAATGACCTTTTATAATAAATTCTCTACATCCTTTTTCTTTCTATCATTATGGTATCTATGTTACCCATTTTATATGGGAGAGTATTTTGTTTCCTGTTTTTAATAAATGTCTATTTTGTTAAATTCTATAGGTTCTAGCATTGATTTAATAATCATTAAGTCTTTTTTTTAAATAAAGCACATTTCTATATACTTTAAAAAATGACCCTTCTATTAAATTTATCAATTTGTTGATATCATAGACATTTTAGGACCCATTACAGCATATTGTTGTATGGGAAAGTATTTTACCATAAGATTTAAGTCATAGATTTCTCTGTTAAATTCTATTTTTTTATATCATTTGAATATCAATGTTTATAATTTATAATACCTGTTTTTTGTATGGGATAATTCTTTAACACTTTTTTAGTAAGAAACCCTTATATGAAGATGATTTTTTGGGTATTTTCAATGAGTAACTAAATAGGTACTTGAACTCATGATCTCATGCCTTTAGTTCCCATTTTATTATATTGGATGTTACTTATTAGTTTAGTATAATTAAATGAATACAATAGTAGTCCATGTCTTAATGTTGTCTTTATTTCTTTTTTTTATATATTAAATATAGAATGTGATGCAAAACAGATAACCAAACAGATAGTAATGATTCTATTTGTATTAACTTTAGACATATATTGAAACATTTTGTTTGTCAAATTTATTAGTATTACTTTTAGTAATGCTTGCATTGATTCAAATACAATCAGTGATCAGTAAGCAATGAGCATATTTTTTAATGAAATTTGTATTATTTAAATAATACAATTGCTTATTAAGATAAGTATAAATGTATATATCTCTATAAAATATAATACTTAAAGAACATTAACCAAAAATTGGCACCATGAAAAGAAATCCTTTCTTAATAAGTTAGTTAGCAAAACATTAATTTATATTTATAAAGAATAATATCTAAAATAAAATGTGATATTGAGTATAGTTAGCATTTATGGAGAAAGATGGGACAAATTCTTAAGATCTTTTGATAATAAATGTTGTATCTAGATTTGATTTAAGAAATAATTATAGTAATTAAAAGCAGACTAAAAGTAAAGAAAAGTATAGATAAGTGCCAGTGGCATTTAATATAAAATATGAAAATTGTGCTGTTCTACTTTTAAACAATATTTTAATTGTTAAAATTTAGAATTATTTAAATATTTAAATGTTTTATCTAATATATGTCAAATAGAAGAAGGCATATCATTTATATTTAATTGGTAAAAGGTTAACTCAGCCTAAGTCAACTTGGCCTTAGTTAACTCGGCCTTATTTAACTTGACCTAAGTCAACTTGGCTAAGTTAATTTGGTCTAAGTCCACTTGGCCTAAAACTATGTGTTCTCTGGCTATATAGAATAAAATAATAATATTTTACAGGGGTGTCAACGGACTTGGCGAGTTTCGGCGGAAGAAAATCTAATTAATATAAACCAATCTCCCGGGTGCTCATGGCTACGCGGGAGCGTAGCCTACAAAATCAT
>JAYRBW010069162.1:0-27261 GCA_036023295.1 Invenusta paracnida | reverse complement strand
CTAAACATTAAAAAGACGATAAAATAATCTACACTACATATCGACTAGAAATTATGTTTCCACAATGAACCATTTTCCGTTACAAATTTACCTTTACAATTTATCAGCATATTCAAACCCCCTGATGAGAACACATCCTCTACTAGAAAATCGATATGTCCCCATATTCTAATCGTATTCGGACCTAAAGATTTCTGCCAGCAAAAAGGAAAACCAAATACGTCAAAAAACCTTTCACTGGTGCAATGCAGAAATATTCTAAGACATTGATAACACATTACAAAGAAACAATAGATGACGTACTCCTATACATACAAATTATACAGTACATCAACGCATTAATACCTATTACAATAACAGTTCTATTTTGGGTTTCTACCCCTTCGTCTTTTGGTTTCGCTTGGTCTTTTGGCTCTATCGATGCTATTGCTTCATCTTGCGACTTCTGCACTTCATCGACCTTTATGCTTTGCCACGCTTCGTCTCCCTGTCTTATCTGGTCAATTTGACTAAGATAGATAGACTAAAAATACAAATTGTTTTTTTAGTGAATATATACATAAATACGAATATTTTTAAACTGTCAACCTAGAGATAACATTTTCTTGGAAAACTATGTTCACTCCGTTTATAAAATTAAACTTAATAGAACCGAAGAAAATGTTCTTTAAAATATATACATTATTATCGAATAGCATGGTTTCAATACATCTATATATTAAGCTGTCAATACCGTAATACTAATTTTAAATGATATGTAGATATTCTGTATTTTATAAATTTGTATTACATATACTTAAATTTTATTATAATTTTTTTTTTTATTACGTAAATGTTAGAGATTAATTTTAATGATAAGAAAATATGTAGATATGCTGTATTTTAAAGATTTTTGTTATGTAAATTTTATTATGTTTTATTACATAAATTTTACCTAAAATTTGATTACGTTCTATCCATTTGTAAACTGCTTCAGTAATGCGAGTGAACACAACGGTAAGCCTATATAGTAATAATTGGTGGTAGTTTTAGTGGTAGTACTGTAGAAAAAATAGCTTTGCATAGAAGGTACAATTGCATAGAGGTACATAAAACGGCTATCGAAGAACGGCTATAAGAGCTAATGAGAACAGGTAAATCGGAAAATGAAAAAAAAAACACAATAAAATATAGCGATTAGTAAAACTTTAGATACCAAGCAGTAGACAATGCAATTCATTCAGACAACTTATACATAGAATGTTATCAATAGCTATTCATGTCCATTACTTTTTCTTCCAATGTTCGATCTTATCGGTCTCCTGATTGGCTGGTTCTTTCGATAACCGGCAGTTTTCTCAGTAATTATTATTATTAATTTATGTCTACCGCTATGTTTGCTCCCATTAAAGGTGTTTATAGAAAAATTAAAGTCTTTTAACAAAATAATACTACGCTATTTTTAACATGTTCTCTTATTATCATATGTATATATATACATATAAGCAAATGATAAATGATAAATGAACAAAAATACATTACTGTAATGAATCAATTATTTTTATTTGAACAAAATCTTTTAACAAAAAAACAGTATTATTAACAAAATTACATAAAGCAAGCTATCAAAATATTTACACATCATGATAGAAGCACTAAATAATATTATCATAAATCACTTTTAAAAGTGGTAAACCAAGTATGTACTTTACAAAAAAATGTTTTAATTTTTATAACTTTTCAAAAATCGATATTATAGAAACTATTCGAATGAATTAACCATGATAAAAAAACACTGTTCAATTTTGTATGTGAAATTTTGTGCAGTTTACAACAATAAAATGCCGAAAAATATACACTATTCAATACTGTATATATATATATAAAGGTACGCCATTCATAATTAACTAGTTAATTGATAGGTAAAATACGAAGGAAAAAATACATATAATAAAACGATCAAACGTAAAGTATTTTCAGCTGAATCGTGAAAACCTGAAAACCATAGCAGAAATAAAAATTACTAATTTATGGTAGAGATATCCTTTTAATATAGTAGGCAAATATAACTAGGCACAAATGCTTCTAGGTGTATTGTATTAAGCAAGAATAATAGGGTTAAATTGAGAGAAATGTCTTCCAAAACAAAAATTGCCGTCAAATGAATGCGAAAAATAGTATTTCTTCTTTCTCTAGGTAAAAGATCAAAACTTTTATCTTACGAGATTTACAATCGAAGCCTCATTTATCAAAAAGGTGGCGCAAATCTTTCATTGCTTTGCAGATTTGATCACTAAATTTCGTAGAATCCTGGAAACAAAACAATTACATTAAAAAATAAAATTTAGGCTTATGTTATCAAAAAATAAATACATAGTAAAACGTCAACAAATTATCTATATAATAAGCCCACATGTAAAAGAAAGCTAAAGAAATTAGAGGAATTACAGTATAATATGTATAAATCAAATAGAATAGAAAAAACACACAATTAATCAGTTCGACAAAATAAACTATAATATGTTCTAGAGTATAAATACATTACTTTTTAATCATTTGATGAAACTGCTTATTTCTAATCATAATCATCATTAGTAACCCAAAGAGGAAAAATGCAATATGTAATGCGTACAAAATATTTGTTGGCCATTTGCAATTGCATATAACAATATAAGAATTATCAAATCGTCCTAAAAAGCAAATGAATTGAGGGCAAAAATATTAATTACTCATTGCTAATAAGCAGGAAATAGAAATTTTCGAAATGAAAAACAATATGTGGTTAAGAAGTGGTCTGGCAGATTTTTTCCTGTGGTAGGGAACTGTGCTTTTTGCAAAATCATAAAATGTACGGTAAACATATTTCAAATACAAAACCAAAATGGCTATACAATTAATTATTAGAAAAAATAGCAGAAATTACTAAACTACCTATATATAATATAAGTGGAATAATCATACAAATATCAAGCAAAATTATAGGTATAGTAGTCCAAAAACGAAAAAATCTTGAATTATATTAAATATCGGAAAATAAATCTCTAAACATTAGATACAACTTTGTAAATATATAAATATAATATTGCAATCAATTGAATATGTATTACAGTTTAAGAATATCTTCACAGTATACAGCTAAATGTGCCAATTAAAATATTAAGAATAATTGCTGTGTCTGCAATGTGCTAATTCTAACTCAACATAATTTCAAACAATTCAATAAAACCAAAGTGATCAAGGGTTCAAAGGGTAACAGAAATAATGTAAATCAATTACAACTAGTACCTAGTTGGATAAAGTTATTCGCTAAAGAAAGCAGATTTATTCATTCAACATCTTATCAGAATATTACAACATAATTAAAAGAATCAGTATATTACAATGTTACAATAAATCTAATCAGTAGGTACGACAGAACTTCATGTTAAAATGATAAAGCGTATTTACGACATCTACTGAATCAGTAAGTATTAAAAGATAAATGAACAAATTATTATGTAGAACATAATTATTATCCCCCAAAATTATTCAGTTCATAATTATAAAAACGCTAAACATCACATGTAGTCAATAGTTCACATTAATGTATTTAAATGACAAATAAAAAGTAAACGTGAGTGAAATCACCTGAAATTTTATTATGTGAACAAAAATATATGTACTAATTTATTTCGACGAAAGTACAACATCAAAATATTTGATAGAATAAAATATATAGAATAAATAGCCTACTTTAATTGTGCCCAAAAGAACAAGTATATTAAAATTGTTTAACATAATAACAGTAGTTACATAACTGATAAATATTTGCTTTATAAATAAGAAGACAGAAAAAATGATGTTCATATATTCCTTTCAATCAGATGAGAATTAATGTTGGTGATTAATCAATAATATTAATTGGATATGAAGAATTCATTTTGCAAAATTCAACAATCAAATGCGTCCAATGAATTAACAATGTATTTTCTATAAACTTAAATTATTAAGCAGTTGGGTTATTAATTTATTTAATTTATTAATACTTACAATTTGTCTATTTCCAATTAGTATATATTTTTACAAAAAGATATAATTTAACTTCCATTCTTGTAAAAAAACTTCTGGTAGACAATTTAACAATACAGACAGAAAAGTACACAAATAATAAGTTTATATATTATTATTAACTAGATTGGCAATTACAAACAGTCAAAAGAATACTTGATAAATTTCAATTTTTCAGTTTTTTTGCTTTACATTAGATTGTGGTAGGCAGCCAATAAAAAAATATCAATATCTACAATGCCTAATACAACTAAAGGAAAACAATGATAAAACCAGTAAACTGGCGGAGCTAAGAATTTCGTGTATACAGGCCTGTAACTACATTTGAGGCAAACAGAGACAAATGGCGTTAACTCTTAGGACAGGGCTGAAAATATGCAATAAAGTTACAGCTTTTTGTCATTATATAATACATTATCCTTATAATTCATTCAAGAGAAATTAAGATCAATACGTATTATTTGACCCCTATATTGAAAATTATCATTGTTTTACTCTCTCCATTGCGAAAATTCTTGATCGGGGCGACATTCATCTCCGGAAAAACAGCCGATATTTCTGGCCACGAATTAAAAAAATGCTGATTGAATGCAGTTGTTCTAGTTGTTCTTAGACCCAGCACTGTAGCAGAACCGCTCCACCAGGACCAAAAAAGAAAGTCGTCCAGAGGTCAGCGAGTATGAGGTTTGAAGGGTAGAAAGAGCAGTTGAAAATGTGAATGGTGTCGTGTTGTTATTGGCCGCAGACTGGGCATGTATTTGAAGTTGTGGAGTGAAGAAAATGTTAGTATTTGTTGAGGCGAGGACAAGAGTTGCTGCGGAGTTGTGCGAAGAGAATGCGATGGAATCTGGGAAGTGTGGTTTTGTAGTATTGATTTTGGCGGAAGTGTGTTGAGGATGTGGTTTTATGTGAAAGATTGAATGGCTTGGGTAATTATGTTAGTGTAGGTGGACTCGACTGTGTTTTTGTATGTGGTGTCATCGATATGATTGGTATTTGGAGAAAATTTTGTATTTTAACCCAAGCATTGATCAGATGCCATCTGTCGTGTATTGTTCATGTTAGCGCTCATTCATTTGTCTATGTCTTATTCGCTCATTCATCTCCCAGCGAGAGCTGAAAACATGGTCGCAATCGACGATGAAAGAAGATAGGCTAAACGGTCGTTCATGTATTTATATCCATCAACATAGTATTTTGGTGAAAAACATTGATCCTATTTACATATTTTTTAAACGGGATACTAAAAAAAGTCGGAATTATCATTCGAATACGTAATTTTGTCCCTTTGACGATTAACTGTTACTTGGATTACATTGTACAAATGTTTTATAGTATATACTCTAATAAATAAAACACTGTATAAATAAATGATTTGTTTCGCAAATACGCTTCAATAGACAGTATGTAAATTTTAATGGGAATTTTTTCTTACTCTATGAATATTTTAATGTTTATAATAAAACTTATGGATAGCAATAATGTGCCACTATATTAATTTTAAAGGCTGACAATGTGCTGCTAATATAATGCTGTGGTAATAAAATGAACCCTGCACCTGCTGACTATAAAATAATATGTAACATTTAACTCACAGTAGTCTTGCAGGAGTACTTGGAGGAGACATGGAAGAAGATTCGATCCTCTCCGGCGATAATATAGCTCACGCCGTAGCCATCGTCAGCCACGGGGCCGAACCCGCCGCCCGCAGAAATGAAGTTGGGATGTTTACGAAGGTCGAGCTTGTCAGTCTGGCCATGGGGTGTCTGACTAGTCGAGAGGCGCCAGGGCTCACTCAATACCTCCTTTAGGAAGGGGGAGTCGATCCCGAGGTACTTGGACATGACATAAAGACAGAATAGGTGCCTGTCGATGCCCTTCCCAGTCATCGCATCGCGGCACATCGTCAGGTGGTGGTCGACGGCGGCATGCAAAAGTGTGATCTTCTCCTTTTTCTGTACGATTCCAGAGTTCGTTGCCAAAGCGGAAAAATTAGTATTAAAAAAAATCCTAAGTCCGTAATTGTAATTTCTTTTAAAAACAGAAGCCAAACATATCATATTATAGTTTAATGGTAAAAAGTCTACTCCAATTTTTTAAATGAATCATATTATAATGAATATGTATCGCTGTTCCTTGCTAATTGTTATAATTTTTTAATTGAAGATTTCTCTGTTATTACTGTTTTCTCTTCTTTTTTAATCAAACTAATAAAATGGGTAACTGTCAAATCAAATGTAAATTTACCAAATGTTTGAAATAATTTAATTTATAAACTAACCAATTTCAAAAATAAACTTAATTTTATAAAATACAGCTTCTCTTATTAAGTTATCAAAATTATTTATGTTGAATTTCCGATATTTTTAAAGTGTTGATAATCTTGCTTTAAGGCTTCGTTACTGATTTATCCATTTAATATATTATATTATATTATATGTGTACAGTACAGCTTGTAACAATATACAGTACAATATAAAAATTAATGAGGTAAATATATATGCACACAGCTATATCGTGAAGCAATATATCAAAACTAATTCAGTGCATAGAAAATAAGTATTCAAAATTTAAGTTGTAATTGTAAACTTTTTAAATTGAAATTCTGTCTTCAATTATCTGTTTTTAAGTTAGTCAAAGAAATAATAATTTAATATGATATATTATTAATTTCGAGCAACTAAAGTACATAAACAAAATTTCATTCATAAGTTCATACACATTTTTTTAAATAAATCTTGAACTATTCTATTTTAATCAAATGAAAAAAATATTACATCTGCAAATCAATTATATTCATAGTATATAGGGTATCCCATCGTTATAAGATAAAACATCGATTGTATAACATCAATAAGTATTTTTAGAGCAATAAAAATGTGAAATTAATAAAAAATAACACCAACAACCATATTATTACTTAAACAAAATTTTACTAAATAAGCTTATAGAAATTACCGAGATAGTAGCGTCATCCATCGCCCGCACAAAAGCCACGGATTCAACGGTACAGGAGCGCACAGTTTCTGTACGTCCTTCACGAAATAGACGTGTCATCGATGCTTCGTAGGTGAGACAAAACTTTTGAGAGCTCTGAAAAGGGAATGATCATCTAATTTAAAGTAATATTATAATAATATGCAGTGGGTATATACGATACCACAATGAAAAAAATAGTGAGTTGAACAATGGAATAAGAAGTGTAATGAAATAGAAGTGAAGAGTCCATCCATCTGACAGTCAAAACACATACCATAAGCTAATTATAAACACTAAATGGAGCTAAACACTGAATTGATGATAGACAAAAGGCTTCTTTCTTGCACAAATGTCAACTAAAAAGAATAACTATATAAATGGCATAAATCTATATAGTGAACTTAAATTAATATAATATAATTATATTGAGTAAATAGTTTACATACATTTGAGCTTCACTGATTAAAGTAACATCAACCTTCCCATACTTACATTATAAAGATAAAATTACTTATTCAAGGTAATACAGAAATTTGCTAAGGCCCCTTAAGGACCTTTTATAAATACATTTATTGTGTCATACTCAATTTGTTTATCATACTTATAGACTATTATGGTTCCATAACTTCTAGAAGCATTACTGAAACCAAAAAAAGCAAATTAATGTTCCTAATATATTTATTATAACAACATTATGATAAAAAACACTATACAAATACAAAATTTCTATAAAACAGTTTATGTCACAATAGTTAGATCAGTTAGATCAAATTTTTATCGACTACTCGACTGATATACTGATATTAACTTCTCAGTTCTCTTCTGTGAGGCTTGTCCCAATTGTGTAATCGTCGTCTTAGGATTTTGGCTTCCAGTCAGTTATCACACACGTTATCTATTTGTTTCTGAAGAACTTTAATTTCAAATATTAACCTTTTTCTTGATCTTCAGGTTAACAATATCAGTGGTGATGATTTCATCAACCTTTCTCTTTCTTTTCTGCTGCGATAGATGTCTTCTGTGACTCCAGAGAATCAGAACATGTTCCATGGCAGACGAAACAGCATAACGCGTCCGTGGAGCTAACAAAATCGACAGCGTAGCAAAAATGAAAGCAAGGAAAAGAGCTTAAAGACAAAATGTTCAAAATACGTAATTCAGCTAATAATGAAATTGATATAAAAAGGGAACAAATATGATTTGTTATATTGTTAGCTATTCAGAGCTATACGTAGATGTACGATATATACAAACTCGAAAATTAATTTAAAAAATACAACAGAAAAAAAATTTTCAAATAAGTAAACATTAAATGTATGTAAATTATAGTTAATACCATTGCAACAAATTTTTAAGACTTTCCATTTTCGTGAATTTTCGAGTTTATATTATATATACGTACCTACATAGATTCACGCATGGCTTTGGATAGCTAGCATTATAACATATTGATATTGGCGTTTGTTTATATCAATTTCATTACAAGCTGAACTATGTATTTTTAATATTATTTTAACATTTTTGTCTTTCTAGTTTCATGGATTTCAAGTTTGTAACGATGTCGTTTTTGTTTTAATAAAATTATATTATAAGTATAATACATTTATGATAATAGATAAATAAAATTGGGACAAAAATTAAATTAAAAATAAGTCTAAGTAAAACAATACAAAAAAAGATTATAGTTAATTAGTATATTTGCTTACAATATGCATTAAGTGCATAACCAGATGTATTGTGTCTTTCTAAAGACTTCTCATCTAAAAATAGTTTAAAAATAGTGCCATTTGCAGTCAATGCTTATGCCAACACCCAATTACAGAAGACAGATTGGAAAACACCGCACTTAATTCACAAGTGACTTGTAATCCATGAAATGCATTTTACGAGCAATAGTTCTTTTCTTTTCATATAATCCTATAATAGTAGACTGTATTCTATAAAACACTCCCCAGATAGTTTAATGTCATACCCCAGATCAATAAAAGTATGACACATAGATAAATACAGTCGAAGAGTTTAGTTTATTTAATCAGAGTAATGCGTAAAGCTCAAATTGTTTGACATTGTAACTGTAAGCCAACTGAAGAAAATATTGATTAAAATGCTTTATTATAGTTTAAAAAATTAAAAACATTCACTCCCCAAAAAAATATTTTTAATTACCTTTATACGGACCAAGCCAAATAAATGTAAGGACTTCAGTATTAGTCTCATTTATTAACAATTGGCACGCAGTACCTTCTATTTAGATATAAACAAATTATAACTACTAGTCTACGCACTAATTTCTTACAACTATAAACTTTTATAATTATAAATTATTATACATTAAGCGTTAAAATAATTAAACAATCTATTCATTGGAAATAATACAGCCCATTTATGAAATATTTTACTCCTCAAAATGTTACCGCTCCAAAAAAATGGAAATATATTCTAAAAAAAATATTAATACACACTAAGTTATAAAAAATGTCAAAATTGAGCATTCGTAATATATTTATAAAAATTAACTACAGATTAACGAAGAAATAAAATATGCTTTCTTATTGATTAACTGATTAGTAGTAGTTTTACCTACTATTATGATTTACCTAATGCAGAAATAATTAACTAAATTTAAAAAAAATGCACCCTTCTCTTCGGTGCATATGTGTAGTGAATATATAAACAAGTTTAGCCATGTTTAAATTATAATCCACAAAGTGAGTTCTAAATATCTCAAAAGATCAAAAGCGAATTCCTTTAGTCAGTACACACCCTGAAATAAGCCAGTTGAAGCGCAATCTGGATGTATGCATCGGGGGAGACCTTGCAAGTTTTGATGAAACCTTTTCCAAAAGCATCGTGAACAATCAAGTGCAAATCAACATCTTCAACCAGAGCCATTGACACGTCGAGTGAGACATCAATAGCCTGTTGGCACTGTATACGAAATGAATATATAAACGCTTGAAAATGGGTCTCAACATTATTTTTGAAAAACACAATAATTCTCGTACCATTCAATATACTAACAAAAACACATTAAATGCCAGAGTTAATTTAAAAATATGCTGTACATTAAAAATGTCTCCTATATACTTCTATGTAGGACTACTAAAAAATAGAGCAAACAATACACTATGTGCCAAAACTTTATGGATAAAATTCCAGATAAGAACACATAGTAAAAATTGGGCCATCATATATTTTTGGTCCTTTGAGTAACAGATATATATATACATATATATTTTTTTTTTAATGTCATGATTAAAATTCCATTTTGATTAAAAATTGGGAGTATATTAAACAATTATATTTCTGCTCTTAAACGTTTATTAAATAATGGTAAATATGCCTGGCAAATGCATGTATACATTGCCATGGAAACTTGTCTTTAAATCACAGACAACTCTATACAACTATCTATATATAGAGTTGTCCGTGCTTTAAATATAAAAATAGTTTTATGTAAATAAACTATTTTCTGCTTTTCATATTTTAACCTCAATCTATAGATTAAAAATTTCAACAATCCTATCTTTTCTGAATGGTTGGATTCACAAAAGTTAAGATGAAGTAAAAACTTATTATTTAGTAGAATAACAAATATGTACTATTACTTTCAATTTTAGTTTATTAATAGCCCTGAGTTGTTTGAGATTACAAAGAAAGAATACTCCTTTTTACACATATTTACCTTTATTTTAGTTGGTTAACAATATTTAAAGTTGTAATAATAAAATAACGTTACACGCTTTCAATTTTAATAATTAATTTAAAAAATAATAAAAAATCTGTAATGGTATGCAAGCATCAAAATATGAAAAATATATATATTGCCAAATACAAAGATTCGTTATTATAAATTACTTGTACCAGTATTATCATGATGAGATATATATTTTATAGTACTTAGAGTTCCTCAGAATCTTCTTAGACTTTACAAAGATTCGTTATTACAAATTACTTGTACCAGTATTATCATGATGAGATATATATTTTATAGTACTTAGAGTTTCTCAGGATCTTCTTAGTCTTTTCCTCCTCTTCACTCTTTTAGTCTTCCTTCAAGGTTTGTCTGCTTGTGTATCTCGAATAGAAAGCAACTGCAACAGGCTACCGTGAATTTCAAACACTGCTTCCTATAAATGGACATCTTTTTTAGACATTCTGTCTTCAAACAACCCCATTTTACCGGCAAGGTAAGGCCACATAGTATGGCGGACAGGTTCATTCATCTTAATAGGATGAATCCCGCTTTCAGTAACCAACCGATGTGCAGTACGGATGTCTGGTAGAACTAAATTTGGCCGGATACAATGAGTTTTAAATAAAGTTGACTAAAACAGTGTTAGGAAATCATAACCGAAGAAATGAGTTTTAATCATATAATGATGAATAAATAAGAACTCATGATTGATAGTATAAAATAAAATGTTATGATTTTTTTTATTCCTACACACAATGTTTAAAGAATAAAATATACGTATGTACGGCCATAAAACAATGGAAGTAATCAACATATTATAAAGTACCTCCGGTGTGATGTCCCACTGCATTCGAATTGGATTAGGAACAGGGCCGTTCGGTTCACCTCGACAATGTCCTTCAGCAGTGTATCTAAATATAACATAACACACGTACATGCGTTCTTTCAATCTTTGTAATGAAGCAAAAAGCCTTAATATGTTTTTAATTAAACATCGCAACAGATTTTGAACAATACAAGTATTATAATAACTAAAAAAACAAAAACATGTTTTTAGTAGTAAATAATATTATTAGTCTGTAACAAATAAATGTATTTTAGTTAAGAGGATATATTTATATGTACATAGATATGTTTTACAGGAGCGATCAAATACATGCAAAAAATAGCAATCTTTTTATAGATTTACATTAAAGGAAAGAAAATATTGAAAAACTATATACTTCTAGATTTAAATAAATTCAGAAATAAATACTAGCTATAAAAAAGTCATTACTAACCATCATTAAATTATTAAATACAACAAAACGAATTTTTTTTAAACCAAAAATAATAAAAAAATATCAAGTATGAATATACCTAAAAGAACCAATATTTAAAAAATATTAGATAATTACGATATTTAGACGATGCAAAGACGATAACAAGACGATGCAAAGAAAAAGTTGAGTAGTAATATAAGATATCAGTCAGTGTCAAAGTTTCATATTTCATGTTGTAAGAATTTGACGAATTTCGATTTTTTAAATAGTAAAAGCGAATGAATGTAAAATAGTGTTTAGATGTTTTAATTTGTATATTATATTTAATCATTGGCAGAAAACAAATAAAAACGAATAACTTTTGCCCAAATTATAATCGTTAAGGAAAGAGCTCGTTGAAATTATATTCGCGGTTCATTGCAACCTCATCAAACATAAAAGTATAATAATTTGAAAATGCACATTCATTCATCTCTACTATTTAAATTAATAATTTATAGCGTCAAACATATTTTAATATGTGAATAGTATGTGTTCTATTTATAAATTAATGTAATGTGTAAGCACGTATTTTATATATACATATATATCCACTTACTTTTGAAAGACCGAACATGGTTTCATTTCAATGGTAAAAAAAGTCATTTAGGCGTTATATATATATTTATTTATTTATTTATTTTAGTTTTAGAATATAATTTTTGCAAAGCAAGATGTTTAAAAACTACAACAATGCAATGGTCGGGTAATAAGGTGACGCAATATGGTCCTCAGATAATAATGATCCGATTTATAACGACATTCACTAAGAGAAATATATCTAATAAGAGAAACATATAATATAAATATAACAAATATATGTTACATAAGCTCTCATTCTAAGTCACTGAAGTGAACTTATTAAATATAAATAGAAAAATAGTTACATTCCTATACGGATGCGCAGTTGTTACACAGACATAAATATTAAATTACACCAACAAGCTTATTAAATTATTCGGCGACTATAAGAAAGGTGTTCCACCATTTCAAATGTAGTTATATATTAGCGGACTATTATCTGCAGATCATATCGCGACATTATAGTGAATTCAGTGCACTCACTAGAATAAAAATTTCACAAAAAACAATTTTTAAATCGAAACTGGAACTTAAATTTAAAAATCTAACACCGTAGATATTCAGGTGTGACAGCGAATAGTGCTAAGGTACTAATATCAAATGATACTCAGTACAATAGAAAATTTTGCAAACGTTCAAAAAATCGAGTGAAAGTCAGAGTTCACATACACGTGCATGGCTCATATTTATAAATTGATTTTGTAATTAATATAATTAATATATACATAAAGTTAATTTTCAAACAATGAGTAATAACATACCGACACAAATTTATTTGAAAATATTATTAAAAACTAATTAGTTTAATCAATAAAATTGTATATACGAAATATCAATTTTTGCATCGTAAACGTTATTAATTGTTCTAGTAGTAATAGCAAAATTGTGAATATTTTCAATAAACTTTTGAAGGTTTTCATTAATATTGTGACGAGCAATGTACATTTGTATTAAATAATTAAATTGATTAACTCATCAGTATCAGAACAATGCAGGTTTGGTAGCTACACGGTAGCCATACTTCATTTAAAGATTATCATTTAAACAACAAAGGATTACCTTTTTAATGTATTAGCATAGTGAAAAAATATCACTAAATAAATGAGACTCACTTTTCAATATAGATCTGTGTAAAGATTTTCTCAATGTAAGTTTTTGACCGAAAAATCGGTTACTGATCAATATGTTAGAATTATAGTCGATAAATAAGTAAAGCATCAATTAAGATTATTCATAAACCTGATCTAAAACTGTTTTGAATCTTGCAAACTGGAAATTAGACGAAACAATTTCAAATGAAACCAATAGTTCACTTTTAGTTCTGCAAGATTAAAATACTCAAGACAATCACTATACCCTGTAGGTAAGTCAATGACGAAAATTACTTCCTCCCAAAGGTGGGCCATAATTGGGGCGTCCGCCCTAGAAAAGGAACATAAAAGTAAATAGAGTGCTACCTCAAGGTGCAGTATTATATAGTCCGATTCAAAAGCATTAAGAAAAACAGCGGTAGACACAAAAGCTTGCTGTTAAAAAATATAATGCTTTTAATCAGTGAAAAAGTAACTAAATGTGTAATAATATATTGTCAATAAATATCGTGCTTTATAAATCAATCAGACAATAAAGTCACGATAAATAAGTATTTTAAATCTAGTGTATACATTTTATATCAAGTAATTGTAAATTTACATTTTTAAAAGATTAAAAAAACATATTTCCTTAATTCATATAGAATTCAAAATAAAACCAGATTTTATGAAAGACTGTGTAAGAAACATTAAGATACTTTAATATATCAATGAATATTTATCTCAAAGATAATGGAATTCTACTTTTGCCTAGCCACCTAACTGCAAAATATACCAGGCGATCGGCTAAAACGCGTTCCATAAAATATAACAACAAGCTTTGGTGTAGTATTCAAGTGCCAAATTAAAAGATAAACACTGACAACACAGATAAAAAATCCCAACAAGGTTGTAGTAGAAAGGCAGATTGAGATAAGTATAACAACAAAAACAGTAAGGTACGCCCGTCTGAGACGCTCATAACACTGAACTACAACAGGAATTAGTAGCTATATCCTGTAGCTATAACCAGTTAGTAGCATAAACCAGTAAAGATGAACTAATATTGCATAATGTAGTGTCGTACAACAACAAAAATGTATGAAATTCCTAGAAGGTAAGAAGATCAAGACATCGAGTGCCTTAACTATAAAGTGCACATGTTAGCCGTATATAGTTAGAAAGCACCTTTAACCATTTATATAAGAAAATCGTGTAAAATTCCATACATAGAAAAATCATATTAAACGCCGATAAAACCAATTGTCAGATTAACCTGCATTAAAGATTATTTTAGTGATACACAAACACAGAATAAAACATTAGTTAAATGTTTTCTGGGTTTTTTTAATGTTTCCTTTAAATCACCTGAATTTTTTTATACTGCATGATAAATTTGTATATAAATAGTGTCTTATTAAGATATTTACAGTAATTGAAATATATATTTTAAAATATTCCACTATATTTTTCTAAAGCAAACAGAAATATTCAAGATGTAATAAAATTTTAATAATTTTACATTAATGAATATAATTTATCACAAACAAATAGACACGTTCAAAAATCAAACATCATCCTGGAGTTTCCCACTTAACTACTGAACAATGTAGTTTTATTTAACAACAATAGTTTTGACTATCAGATCAACCAAACTGTTAATAGGTTTAGCAGTTAAGAATGGTTCGTTTATCCATGGACAATAATGTATTAGTCTTGTATATATTATAAAATATGTTTGGCATTTATATCAATGTCGGTGATTACAATTAGGTATGTTAAAAAAATGTATGGTCAAAAACAAGATTTCCTTTTACAAATTGTCAACATGCCGTAAACTCAACTAGACGACTGAAACATCAGATGGCTAACTATAGCAGGTATTACCGCACGAGGAGACTGCTATGATTCAGAGACTTCTCCTCTTCAACATTGAATCCCATGAGATCTTCGACCAAAATAACCTCCCACATTTGCGCAGAAATCGGGGCATCAGCCCTGTAGCGATTAGTGACATAGACAATTCTGTTAATTTCAACATTATCCATTTTCAAAATTTAGCCTAAGCAACGATTTTTAAATTAATAAATATGTTTTTATAATAATGCATATTAAAAATTTCAACAAAACAAGAGTTCTAATCATGATTTTTTATATATATTGTAACAAGTTTACATAACATGAGAAAAATTATTTATTGTAGTAATAGTTGTCATTTAAATTAATTTAAACCATATAAAAGATGTTACAGCAAAACCAATATTATGAAATACGTATACAAGAACCACAGATAGTTCAATAACTTTTGATTGAAATAATTAATGCTATAATTCAAAGTTAATCGCCTAGATGAATAGATACAACAAATATTAAAACTAAAGGTTTGTCTATAAAAATAAGAAAATTACGATGGACAAGTATACACTAAGTACTCTGTTAATTACTATAAGCAAAACAAAAAATTGACATTCTAAAAGAAATCTCATACCATACGGTGTAGAACAGTATCAATAAACATTGGACATACTACATCATTTGGAGACGGTTACTATTGTGAGCTAATATGTAGTGTACTAATGACAGACTTTGTTTATGGGGAAAATTCTGGGAATCAGAAGCAAACTACTCAATTGTAGATAAGTGGCATTAGCAAGAGTAGACCCAATAACCATGATACAAATATATAAAAACATACACTAATGCATAAATAACGTTTTATTTTGAGATAAAAAACATAAATCAGTATTCTATATTATATTATAATACATATATACAGGTACAATATAATATATTATGTAGTTCATGCACTTTATAAGTAATTAAAAAACTGGATAATCCGTTTAAAATATGTTTTATATAATTTTATTCGGAAAAACATTTTAAAAGCTATTGATATTAATATTAATGGTTTAAGTGATACTGTATAATAATATATTAATTAGAAAAGTTCTATGAAAAAAAGCTAAATAAAAAATCTAGGGTATAATGAATCTTAATAATTGGTACAGAAAATATTAAAACCAAAATTCTAAATTTAACCGTTTAACATTATACCTATTTAAATAATGAAATATAAATAATTTTTAACACCCCTTTCTATTACTCGGTAAGATATGTTACACTTCAGTGTTTATAATTAGTTTTATCGTAGAGCACTTTACTCATTAAAGTATTATGCATTACAATAATACTTCATATATACTTTTATTCATACATATATTAATAACACCTTCTTAAGTAAACTAAACGTTATTTATTATTCATATTTCTTAAACAATATTAGTGTTATAGTGTTATTAGTGTAAATAGTGTTATAGTAGAATTTAATATATAGGTTAACTTATTAAGAAGCATCTATAAATTAAAATAAGAGCAAATAAAAGTTTTTTACTGAGCAGAGACAGACAATTAATTAATAAATTTAAATGTAATAATAATATTCATTTAAATAAACTTAATAATCATTAATATTATAAATAATCATAAAAGAAATATAAATATAGCAATAGTTATATTTTCGTCAATATAATATAAATTGATTACTTTATATAACAAAAACATGTTAAAAATGTTTGTTTAATTTTGTCAAACTGTCAAAACTTACCAAGAATGTTCGCCGTTAAATCCACACTGAAAAATTAATTGATATAAGTTCATGTTATTATTATTATAAAGAAAAATAAAGCAAAAAATATATATATTACTATACTGCAAATTTCATAACTGTTTAAAAAGCATAAGTAAAGAGTATTAAAATTGATAATTTAATTAGATATGAAGTAGAACACAGCACGGTAATCCAATATAAAACACAAAGAACCCTACTCGTCCATTCTTGAAGACAATCAAATTGTAAGATTTGTCAAACCATCGATCGTAGCCTTTTCCATGGAGCAGGGAATGTGCATATTTATCAATCTGTTCAGGGTTTTTAGGATCATAATCCGATTCATCATCATCAAAAACGAGAAAAAAGGCGGCCTGGAAAGAAAAATTTAAAACCAAATTAAACAATTAAAGAGATAAACTAGCACAAAGTGGGACCTTTTTATTTAAATAGTACCAATTTTGTATTCATTAAATTTCCGTATAGTCCACAAGAAAAGGAGCGATAATTTACAATACCTAGCGAGATAATAATATTATTATAGTCATTTAACAAATGCAGCAGTCACAATCACCTTTTCAATGGCTTCCAAAGAGATCTTATTAGCTCCACGTGAGAAGAAGGACTTTCTGGAACGTGCCCAATGTTCTCGTTCTCCAGCAGTAAAAGCTGCCACTTTCTCCTCACCAGGCGCAGGCTCAGACTTGTCCGATAGAATAATTTCAAACATTCTGAAATAATTATTACGTATAAAGCGACATAACTCGATATTATTTTTATATATAGTTTCTGGTCTACTCGAACTCCAGCCCTTACTAGATGTGCTTTGTACAATGCAAGACAACAAATTTAAGAAAAAATCGAGATGAAATTCAAACGAAAACTTGTTAAAAAGCGAACTGTGATTATGCTAAGCTCCTGTGGTTTATTTAAAATTACAGAGAATAACCGCCAAACTCACTTCTCTAATTCGCAAGGCTCCAACCAACGATCCCCAGAAGCAATGTAACACTTGAAGAAGCGCCCTCGGTGGTAAACAACGATGTGGCGTGATTCGCGATAGTGAACCAGTATGTCCTTCTCCAAGCCCGGGATCCGAGTGGTGCAGAACTGACGCTCATACTGAGCCGAGCAGAGGGGAACACTCCCGTTGAGCATGATTGGGGTGACCTGCTCATGGTTGATGCGGTTCATGTACTGGACCATGGCAGCTACTAAGTTCCCCGCCCGTGCCGCCTGGACCCGAGTGGGGTGCACGAGGACGGCATCAACACCGTAGAAATTGGAGTTAACCATAATAGGAGAGCGGCCAGCAAGGTAGACGTACTCCTCCCACCAATCCGAAACCTACGAGAACATGTTTTACATAAAAAAACTAAAAAAATAATAATATTGTAGAATCAGATAACCATTACTTCATTAATTCAAAACTCATTAAAAAATGTAATTTGTCAATTGTTCTGTTTTCTGGAATGTCAATTTAAGATTACCATTTTTAGCAATACTAAAGACAGTCAGAAATATAAAAGTCATTTTAATGTTAATCATTATATTATTATTTTTTAAATATATAAGTAAACATTGCGAGCATTACTTTCTGGAAAAATGTTTTTGTTCGTTATAGAAATATTAAAATGAAGTGTTCACTACTTAAACAACAAAAAGCTTGTTTAAGAATATTTCAACGTATGTTTTGTAAACTACGTGAATAATATAAGATGCCTATAATCAACATTTAAGCTGTTGTATAAATATATAAACAACGAATAATAAATTAAACAGCCTAGCATTTAAACAACACTAGTGTCAAATTAAACGCATAATTCGCTTATTTTAATCTCTTAAAACTGTAGAAGAGCAGGGGTAGCTCGCAAAAATAAAAAATCATAGATGGGAGAGAATTGTTTACATATTTTCTTATTTCACTGACGTTTTTTAACCCAAACTAAATATTTTATCTCATAATTATAAACCAGTTTTTGATCGAAAATAGATCAAATAAATTACTAAATAGAAAGTGTTATAAGTGTATAGAATCGATACCAAGATGCCTAAATAATCATCATTCAATTTCATTCAAGATCGGGAAATTATTACCAATATAGTATACGTCACATACATTATTATGACAGTTGAATTAAAATAACAAATGCGTTTAACAATTAAACTTTGACATAATAAGCTTTAAAAACCAGTATTGTAAAATAAATTCGGTTCAGACTATTAGTACGTCCAAAGTCATTTTGTTAAGGGTTTAAATGGCATATTAATATACAAAGAGTCAAATGTTTTGGTAAGTCTAAATTAAATAAATTAACACATTTTCTAAATTCATGTAATACTTGATTTGCAGTTTCGATTAATTGAATAATTAAGAAAAATATGCTACAGGGCCATGCACAAAGTACGTACGCTCGGGGGGGGGGGTCCCCTCAAAGCGTATGGAGGCGTACAGGGGAGTACAGCTTAAATGTAAGTACGCATTTTTAATTTATATTACACAAATAAATTAACTATCAACAAAAATAAAGTATCCAACAAAAACAATATACACAGGTTGAGCAAATTAATCATGTTATTTTGAAAAGTAAGACGTAGCTAAGACTGTAACTAACAAGTAGGCAACATAGTATAATATTATCGATAATTTGCATTGCTTAATAGGGTTAATAAAGCTCAGTATTCTATTGTCAGATGATGAAATACTGGAAATCAAAAATGATATTAATATATAAAGCAATGTAAAAAATGTATGTACCTACATGTATTGTACCTATTTATCTTTATGATACCTGTTTAAGAATTAATACGTGTTTCCGTTATTGTTGTCCCGGCATTGGTTTTAAAAAATATACTGTGTATACTGTATTTTTAGGGGCGTACGATGGTACAGGGGGAGGAGGATCAGCCGAAAGTGTACTCGAGCGTACAAGGGGGGGAGGGGTGGTCGAATATGCTGAAATAGGGCGTACGTAGTTTGTGCATGGTTATGACCGATGAATTAAAATAACAGACGCATCTACAAGTTGGAGAAGTAACGTTAATTACCAATTAAATAAGTAAAGAAAATATTCAATATAAAAATATAATAGAAATCTTATTTGGAAAAACTAACTATACAATATTAACAGCAAATAACCAACCCTGAAACAAAATTCTTTTGAATAATATACTTGTAATTATCTCTTTTTATTAATAAAATAATTACGTGTACATTTTAGAATTCAGTCACTCACATAATTTGGAGCCCACCAATATTTTAACTTCAAGTAAAATTGAAGTCTTTTGGAGACAGTTTTCTGAAATTCAGAAGCCAAGTTCTCCATACGTTCATAAGCGGCATCATCCAAAAGTGGTCGAACAGAACGAAGATACTGTTGACAATGAGAAAATAATATAAAAGACAAACTATGCAAAATATAAATAGGTAAACAACGATAGTATTAAATAGGTACAAAGGTCAATATGTGATCAATAAGCAACTATATAGACATTGAATTGGACTTTACATGAACTTTGGACTTGGACTATGGCTATTAACCTTAGTACAAAACCTTTGTGTCAGTGCAAAATATTAGTTTGTGTATTGTTGAAAGCATTCCTTTTTAAATCAAATACACATATATATATAAAGTTTATAATATAATAGCCTGTTTTATTACTAGGATAGTGAAAAACGTGATAATATAATTAAGTAAATTAATAAAATGTTTTATTATAAATTCTAAATTCCATATAATTGATCAAATTAACAAACTTCCAAAGATCAAAATAGGAAAAAAACGTATGAAAGAAATTACAACACATTAATCACACTACTATCTAAACAACAAAGCATAATGATCTTAAAGAAAAAAATAATAGTCTAGACATTAATTTTAGACATGGACTACAAGCTGGATAATTTACATTTTAATAGTCTGTTTGGAAATGTTCTACATAATTAATGAATATTTCGATACATTTCTTTCCGTTTTTTGGTGAAATCTTACTTTTTAAAAGTTAGTTTTACTAAGTTGGTATCTATTTAGAGTTATATATGGAACGAAATAATTATTTACCCCTAACTGAACTAGGAACACATTAATTATCTTTACCTAAAATAAGTCATATTGAAGTTTATAGATTAAAACTATTTTTTAAATTATTTATACATTTATGTAAGAGGTTTTCTCAAATATGTATAAATATATTTGCTAAATAATGCACTTCGTTTACCTATTTTGTACGTAAAGGCAACTATTCTACTATATGTCTTCAGTTTCCACAACGTGGGTTCATTTTGGTTAATGAATATTACTACTATTACTTTAAAAAACTAAAAGTTTCTACTATACTCGAGCCAACGATAAAGATAGGATAACACAAAGTATATTGAATTTATACTAACTCTCCTCATGGTATCTTTCACTTCAGGCAAAGGTAACTTTGGTAATGCTCCCTGATTACTGTATAAGTTTGGATTTCGTCCACCTAAAAAATAGACTGCACCCTGAAATAAAATCATGTTATAATTAATTTAAGTTATTATAATTTTATTAGACGTAAATTATATGTATCTAAATTCCAGTTTAAATCATCAATTAAAAATTACAAAATTCAACATCTTTCCAGTCTATCAATAACATATTTTAATAACATAACTACTAAATATTAAATATTAAATTAATTTAATATTAACGCCAAAATTGCATTTCTAATTTTAAATTTATATATATATAATTAAATAAATAATTGTTGAAAGGCTTCATTATAATAATATGTATACATATTAAAACTGATATTAATTTTTAATAAATGATATAATTTTTATTTTGATGTTGAACACTCGATATTCCCCATATCTATGATCATAATATGTACATAGATAATTTTACTTGGTAAATAAAAAACGTACACTGCGCCTCACGGAAATAAAAATTCTGAGAAAAAAATATAAAATACCGCTTACAAGCCATAAACGGGTCTTCAATGACATCCTGCCTCGAGGTTCGTACATCCAATCAGTGTAGCTTAAAAGACTCATCATTGTGTACTTTCGAATCAAAATTCCTCCTAACCAGAGGGTGAGAGCATAAACAACCGACGCACAAACATGATCTTGTGGCGCTTTCAAATGAAATATACTGTTCAAAAAAAGATTTAGAAAACACAAACAGTATTACTTCAACTCCTTTTTCGACATAAGCTCTTGAAAGAAATTATTTTTAATATAAAATCAATATGCATTAATTACGAAAATATAAAAGTATGTGTAGAAGTTACAAGGTTAGTTAATTGGTGTTAATTTCAAATTACCTTTGCAGAAAAATTTCTAATTTTGCTATCAATCCGAAACTAAGATCATAGCCCATAATAGCAGCAGCAAATACAAAAACAACCATGGACATCCAACTGTTTGGACGAGCGGGATAGATTCCATTATGAAATTTATTCTAAAAAAATACATACATAAGTCACAATTACAGAACATACTAATTAAAAAATAATAATAAGCAAACCAGTTTCAAACCTCAATCCGGGTCTTATAAGACCGCCAAGAGCGCACGCCCGATTTCCAGACTGCAATTAATGCCTCACGATTGACATTCCAATTGACACCTTCATTTGTGACAGCAAAAGAAAAGGCTACAGCTTGGTGAGCTTCTGCCATAAATGAGATTTACCAAATAAATCAACTGAAAATATACATACATAATATTATGTTAATTCAATCTTACAAAGGTAAACATAATCACTTACTATTATTACAAAATTAATGCATGGAATATATCAGATATCATTTTTTAACATAGTTAATATTCAAATAATAGAATTTCATCTTATAAAAATTAATATACATATATAATATAATCAAAATATGCACATACATTTTGTAAATTTATAAATGTTTAACAAAGTTTATGTCACACAAAGAAAATATTTCAGAAATATAATTAAATGGAGATATCTAAATAAAATCACAGATTACTAAATGAAACTCTACCAGCACAAGTGCTAAGAAAAACATCTTAGCACAACTTAGTGACAACTTTCAGGACACATTCTTCATTTGCCAACATAATATAGACCTGCTCAAATTACAACATCTGAATGTGCAACTAAGATTATGGGAGTGAAGAAATTTAAATGAAGGCACAGAAGAAATATAACAAATACCTTTAATAAGGATGTCCTCAATAACATCTTACCAAACAACATTCCAATGCCTGACCACAGCAACTACACTATCAGCAATATTACTTACCACATGTATGAACAGATGGTAACCAGGAACAAGTAAGTTATTGAGAGCCATTGCCAACATTCATTATAACTGAAAGTTTGTCAAATCTAACTTAACATATATGAATGACTCAGTAAAGGCTTACAATATCTAAGTGAACAGTTAACTCAAAAGTCAAGTTTGTATATAATATTTTACTACATTGTAGTTATAGTATATTGTTAATGTAATTATCTCATGAAGAGTTTAAATTTATTTAATAGTCACAAATTGGTTGATCAGTTCAGAACTAGCCAGGTTCAGAATTGGATGCCAACTTTCATAATATTAATAATTATGAACTCAATAACTGCTGAACTACATGGTAAATTGAATTTTGAGCTTTTTGCCTGTTAAGTATAAAAGCTCAGTTCAGAACTGGGCTGACCAGTTTTGAAATGGAAGTGGTATGGTTAGATTAGTGGCTGGGATCATAAAATTGGTCACAATTGTAAAATGATCAATGTTGATATAAAAATATTATTTATTCAAAAAACATTAATATTAAAAACAATAAACATAGATATGCCATAAAAATAATATTAATAAACAACCCTGATAATTAAAAAGCCACTCCTATAAAGTTTTTTTTTATATTATGAAAAATTCACATGTAATGAACATAAATAATAATCACAACATGTAATGAATGTAAATAATGAATGATAAACATTATGAAGTAATAATGAATAAATGTAATGAATATAATAAATCTTAGTATTTAATGACTCCACCACGTCCTGCAATCATGGGTTGACAGCATCTTGGCATTGAGTCCAGGAGGTTGTTGATCAGCTCTTGAGGAATTGCTTGCCACACTTACTGAGCTGCTTCCCATAGGCCATTGAGACCATGCACCTCCATGTTGTCGATCTTTCGTTGGATGTGTGCCCACAAGTTCTCAATAGGGTTGCAGGAGAGTGACCTGCACACTGATGAAGAGTAACAATCTGGACTTGCTGGTGTTCAGTCAATCGTGGTTTGATGTTTACTAATTGAAAATTTCACAGCATGGCTATTTATTCACTTCATTGACCAAATAATGCATAACCCAATGCAATATACAGGAGCCCCTATAGTGGAGAGAATGTTGTTATGCAATCTACCTCATTTCCCTTCCCTATAGGAAAAACTCAGCATGTTTGTGCAAACAGTGGCAAAGCAAGGCATACACAAAGCAAACACATCTTATGCAATGATCAGGGTGGCCATGCTGATCAACCCAAAAAATTTAAGTACATGGATAAAATTCAAGTACATTTTTTGTATAATTTTCAAAAAATTTCTAACTATGTTATAGGTATCCATGTAACTCCAAATGCTCTAAAACATGATTTTAAGACAAAACAGAAACTGATCTATTAAATACACAGCTGTCATAAAAAAATTCATATATATATTCGTGTATATAATTTGTATATATATATACCAATTTACAAACAGCTTATACTCATAATATAGAATGTTATAGAATGTTAATAGCTATGCTATTAGCACTTAAAATCGTATGTGTATATATATATATATATATATATCAATTTACAAACAGCTTATAATATAGAAAAACTACAAAAAATTGTATATAATAGTAAAAAAATTGTATAATTCTGGAAAAAATGAAATTTGTGTAGCATTCATGTATAAACCCGAAATTCGTGTATGTGTGGTCACCCTGTAAATATAAGGTGTATACAATTTTATTGCATTTTTTGAAAAATGAAAAATAATAATAATTTTATTTCAAAATCCTGACATTTAAGCGTCCCGAAAAATCTGAACAAATGATAACCCTGTAAATATATTTAATTTAATTATTGTGTGATTACAAAGACATTTAATTATCATTCAAGTATGTAGGTAAGTGGAAATAAAACATATTGTCGGTCTCATGATGAATGGGCGAATATGAAAATTTGGTAAAAATGACTTATGGTACACAATATGTATAACATACAATACTCTTTCATTTGATTTATTATAGTGAATGTCACCCAGCACAACTACTTAAAAACGATAAAATCGAAAAGGCGAATTAAGAATATGTCTATAAAAAACATATAACGAAAAGGCGAATATGCCTTATTTGCCTTTTCGTTCTATGATTTAATATTTGTTTTTAGTATTCGTCCGCTCCCCCATCACTCCCTCCCCTCTCCAATAGGTATGTGAGAGCCATAGATAACCATAGATATTATTTAACATGTATCACGCCTAAGCCATAGAGAGCCTTTGCCCAGCATTATAACAGTGAATGCCTATAGTTATTATTGATTTGAAATATAATTCATAGGGATAGAATATAATATTCTATGAATTCAGTGAATGCCTAGTTAGCTATTATTGATTTGAAATCTAATTCATAGGGATATAATATAATATTCTACAGGGTGTTCAGTAAAAAAACAGGAAATGTACAACACTTACAAACGTATCAGCCAATAATAAAACAGTTAGTTTTGGAATTTTCGGATAAAATAGTTTAGTTATAGGTTTTGGGATTATCAGATATCACAAACTTCGCATGCACACATTTGGAATTTCCAACCAACATTTTAAATACACATTCTGTATTATTAATATATCTAGAAGAAACCTAATAGTTCATGTCTATTTTATATTTTCTTTGAGTATAAAATACCTACTATATTATTTAGGAGAATATTGATTTGAAGAATAGTCAGTGTGATCATTAATTGGATTTTAAAAAAATATGAAAACCCATGGGCAGATGATGGTCGAGTTGGCCCTACAGAGATCTTCAATAGGAAGGTAAGAACATAATATCATAAGACTATCATATGACTATTTTATATATATATATGTATATTAATAGCATTTAAAATTAGTATTTTAATCACATTAATGCACATCAAAAAGTGTATTTAAAAGAGTATCATTCAGAGTATATATGAGTTTATAGATTTAATAAACTAATATTTTTAATTAATATGGTTCCACAAATAATAGTTATTTATTATTTTATTTTTTAGTGAGTCACGTGTGTCGAACTCCTTGTGCTCGACATTGTTGGGAAATATTGTGGGAAATATAACTGGATGGCTTAGTGCCGGTACGTCAAATATTATGATAACACTATTATGATAATCATAGCTATGCATGTTTTTTAGGTATATATATATATATGTATAATGTATATCGTATATCATAATGCACCTTCAAACATGAAGTATATTTTGGTTTAGTAATTCTGTCTATGTTTACTTCAAATAAATAAACTTAGGTACCTACTTATATTTTATTTACATTTACTATTTCAGACATCGCTGACAACGTAGATGACAACACACTTCTGACAACAAGTCCTGATCTATCACAAGTCACCCCTGCTCTTCATCAAGACGGCCCTGCTCTTCATTAATACGGCCCTGCTCTTCATCAAAACGGCCCTGCTCTTCATCAAGACGGCCCTGTTCTTCACCAAGACGGCCCTGCTCTTCATCAAGACGGCCCTGCTCTTCATCAAGACGGCCCTGATCTAACTCAAATCGACCCTGATCTAACTCAAGTCGACCATGCCGCAGTCGATATTGCTTCAAATAAAGATACCTCTAGGACTCAAACACAAATAATCGAAGTATGCAAATATCCTGGTTGCAATGAAGAAATTTTCATAGCTTGCGGCATTTGCTTGGTAGTACTTTGTTTCGATCACAGCTCCTCATCTTGCAATATTCATAACTTACTCCTGTCTCAATACGTAGTTCAAGAAACAT
>JAYRBW010069151.1:0-27269 GCA_036023295.1 Invenusta paracnida | reverse complement strand
TTAAACTGTACCTGTAGTGCCTCTTATAACAATAAACTTAATTGTCAGTTTTCATTTTAAATTGTTTTTAAAATTTTACACTTTACCTTTAAAAAAAACACCCTGTATATAGATTAGCACTATTCTAGAATTTCCTAGTATTTTACTGAACACACTGTAGTTTATAAAAAGTCACTCCATAAATCATAATAAATATAATTTTTTTATAGACTCACCATCTTCTGTCGATCGTTCATTTCAAAATATGAAAATATGTATGATTAAAGTTTATGACTAAGTGCTGAGTTGTTCTTGCATTACTTAAAGCGACTTCTGTTCAAGTATTTATCTGTACTATGAATTAATGAAATACAAGTAAAGTTGGAGTACATAAATTAGAAATTGAACATTTGTTGGATAGGATTATTACATATAGTTACGCAACCTAGTAAATATGTTTAATCCTTGTCTATAAAAATACGCTTATACTATACATAATGAGCGATTCATGCAATCTTAAGCAACAATAATAAGCTAATTAATTATAATAATTAAGAATGTTTAGTAAGGACAGTTTCCCAACACATCCCATTAAAGTAGTGCAGTAGGTGCATTATTATACTCAGATTATATTAAAACCGCGTAGAAAATGAAATAATAATAAATATCTTTGCGGTGGTATTTCAGTAAAAATTATATAAATCCAAATAATTGAATAAAGTATAAGGCATGCATATATTAAACTTCTTCGATCGTATCCCATGAAGCAATTCTAATATTACTAAATATTAGAAACATGAGTATTAATTCAGGTTTAAAACTAATGTTCCAAATATAATAATTTTTTAATAAATATAAGAACCATACATATCGACGGTATAAATATACTATAATCCAAAGTGCTCATGTATTAGTGTATTTATACCGCTACCGTAAGGGTAAGATTGTTATTTCCCTTTATATTCTCACTTATTTATTGTACACCTTGATAAATTATGGGATAATATGATTAAAGTTTAGATGATAGGGAGATCATGAACGTTTCAACTTATTTAAGTTTCAAAATCAAATTTAATAAAATTGAATACTGAATTGATATTTAAGCAAAGGAGAAAATTGTGAGATATCAAGAAAATTGCGAAACGTGAGTAGAAAAAAATCAATTCAGAACAGTGATTAGGAAAATGCTACTGACATTATTTGAATTCAACACAATGAAGAAATTGAATGCTTATCGAAATTAAAACATAGAGAATGCACCAAAATGTAAAAACGCACAATTAAACAATGTGTTATCTAATGAAAACGATATTTAAGCAGTAAATATTTAACAAAATATTGAAAGTGTGCTTCTAGACTATCAAACAAAACATTCACTGTAGAATTTTGATAAAGATGTTGGAAATCTTGTAGTTTATTTTACTAATTTGGATTTAAGAAACTCTATTATTTTATTTGTCATCTTGTGAAATATATTTATAAAATGTACCTACAGACTTTTTGTTTGAAACAATAGGTACCTTAAAGCCATCATTAATGAAATATATACTTGATTGTATAACGATAATTTTTCATTTTATATATATACTCGTATCTTATGATATACGAAAAATACGAATACTAAATAATAATCATTAAGAATTCTTTAATTTGTGAGATTTTTTCACAGATTATTATTGAGATTTTATAATAAGAGTCTAATATTTTTTAACCCTTAATTTTGTAAAGGGTTCGGTCCTGGAGCCAGCTCTGCTCTGTTTAGTTTTAGTGTTTTAAGTGTTATAGCTTTACCCATAAACATCCCTGAGATCAGTATTGTCAACTGCACCAAATTACTCGATGTTACCCTAGCAATGACACCAAGTTTAAATCCTACATAGACTCCATATAAAAAAAAGAATACGACTTTTTCGACTTTTATTCGGACAAGATAATTTTATTTCAACTATATATATATATATGCAAATAGACATTTTGTGACCTATATTAAGACAATATTAGTCTTATTTAAACTTTATAGTAGCCTGTGATCATTTTTGCCACCTATATATTTAAAAAATATTAATCATACTTGAAGTATATAAACAATGTAACCATATTTTTGCGATTAATATTTTGACAGTATTAGTCTTATTTTAACTATATAAAAGCATGTAACCATTTTTGCAAGCCATATTCCTACACGATTTAATTGACTTACACTATATAAATGCACGTGAATATTTTGCCATCATTATTGTTTGTGACACACCTTTATTAAAAATATTAATTTAACATCAAACCTTTTTATATTAACATTTACATACCTAGAATGAAAACTCACAGTGTGGTGAGGTATAATTTTTGAAAGGTGAGAGATAATTTACATTAATAATTTTAAAGTTAAGAACCATATATATGAAATGTATTATAACTTTTTTGAAATAAACCAAATGCAAATTAAATATTTATGACTCATTAGATGATTTTCCACAGTTGTTTAGTACATATTGGTGTAAATGTTTAGATTTTATTTTAAAGATCAGAAAAATTAGGCCCAAACTTTCTAAATTTAAAATTTTGTAGTTTTTAAAAGGAACAGAATATTAATTGTTAAACTCTGTAATGCCCTAATTGTCGTATTTTTTTATTAATTCATAATTTAAACTTTTGTTCTTTTGTCCATTCTGGTCTAAAATTCCACTAATATTTGTTACCTATCTAAATACAAAGTATTATATGTATGGCACTGGATATTTCAAATCGATGACCATACATTAGTAAATGAACCTGCCATAGTATATTTTGAAGCTATCCGAGACATCATCGATACTTTCACGGCAAAGTTTCCTTAAAATTTAGCATTGTAAGCTGACAGAATAACTGATATATCGCGAGATTTAGGAGACCTATCTATCAAATGTTAAAGAAGCCTTTTCGACAAACATAAAATTACTTGCGGGCAGTTGCCATCAATTAAACAAATTACTATTAGTAATAGTAATGAGTCTATTTCTGTGACTGTAAGGATATACTGATCAGTAATATTAAACGAGAACAGAACCATTGAATTTTTCTTTATAAAATCATAAGCAATTTTCGCGAAGTCCTCGGTGTCTAAGAGATAGTGTTGGACACAGATGGCATTCTGTGATTAAATTAATTAAAAAACAAGTTAAGAACAATCCTCTATTGTTTCATTGTACAGCTTATTTTATTGTATCAACATTTTCTAGATAGACATTACAAACTCAAAAGCTTGACCTGCCTCCCCTATTAGTTGTTCTACAGTAAGCGTAAACTTTTTTACAACAAATTCTCAATGCCTTAGTGTCCTGTTTTTTTATTTACCAGTTTAAACAATTTAAAATATCATTTCTGATATAAGCGAATATCACGTTATTAAAAAATATTTACGAAGGACGCTTTTAAGATTTATCTGAATTCTGACTATGAGCCTTGCTAGTTATATGTTCTGAACATTTGCACTCATTTCTAAAGCTTTACAATTGAAGTAGATCATTGCATTTTCGTTATTATGCGCCAAATATTATTAGAGTTTAAAACTACCAGTAACATTATTGTATAACTATCATTTATATTTTCCAAATATAGATTGATATACACTAGTATTCCATTCTTGTTATGATTTCACACTTGTAATTAAAGCATTTTTTGAGTGAATTGATCTGATTTAGTTAAATATCTATAAAATGTGATTTACTAAAATTACTTTCTTAAGTTATGAAACAGAACAATAAACTAAAACATATTTATCATGTAAATAATTTACCCTATTTCATTAAAAATTAACATTTATCATCATTACTGTATGTAATTACAGTAATGTATTACTTTTTCAATATCAATCAAAATACATGTAAGTACAAGAGAGATGAAAATATAATTGTCAAAAGATTATCAAGTTTTATTTCTGGGTTATTTTACTTCTTACACAGTAAAAAATTTAAGTTACAATTTAAACATACATCTATATACAGTATATAAATTATAAATATCACAGAAATAACCATATAAAACACAAACATAAATGTCAATAACATTAAAATAATAAAAAAGTAAAAATTATTAATAAATCATTATGAGGAAATAAACTTGTCGTCTCTATGAGAAGAGATAGGAATATCAGACACACGATCGTACAATGGTTTCCCCAAAGTTTCTGGTAAAAGAAGACACAGAAGTCCACTAAAGATGGAGAGCAGCCCAAAAATGGTAGAATCTATCACGTGATTTTCCGATGTTGACTAAAGAAGAGAGAAGACGAGTAATTAATAATTAATAACAAATTGAAAAAAGCTAAAAACTATGTAAAACATACTTCAAGTATATATTATTAGTGTCTATTTCATAAACAAATATTTTAAAATCGTAAACAAACAACAAACTTTATTTATAATAAATTAAAAATTGCACTTTACAGCTCTTTAAAACATAACCAATTTAAGACTTATCGAATAATATATTTACTATAGCAAATTAATAATAATTAACTTAAAATGAATCAAACTTTCCCGCAATGACTTTTGAAATAGTAAAATTGAAGATAATCCATATTAATAATATATATAATAATAATCTATAATCTATAATACAGGGCTGCCACGCTTTCACAATTTAAAATTACATAGACCAATTAAATTTTCATAAGATGCAAAAAAAAGTCTTCAAAGCAATTTTTTGAAAATTTATTTGACAGAGGTGCCATGTCTCTGCAACCTAATAGTTGGGCTTAGCAAATATGAGGTGCCCACTAGTAACAGGACAAGTTCAGGATAAAGAAGTGAATATAGAAAAATAAAAATTTGCACAAAGCGCGAAGTAAGCAAAATTAAAAAATCCCTAGGTTTTCCATATGAGTAATTTTAAAATCCATTTTCCATGTCGTGGCAACCCTGATTATATAATAATCTATATTAGATATAAAATATTTAAGCTGCATTTAACGAATTGGTGTGATCGCGTAGTACAATGTAAAAAATATAAGACATAGGGAGCCAAAATGCTACTAAAATTTTAACACAACCTTCCTTGACTATGAATATAAGTTGTCTTTCAACGCAATATAAGGCTAGTTATTAATTAACTTTTTCAAAATGTTAGTAGCATTTGGGCTCTCTATATCTCATATTTAAGTTACAATTTAAAGTGCAGTCATTAAGTTAGTTCCCCAATGAAATGTGTAGGAAATGTTGAGTTATCTCAATATTTTGCTTCAAAATAATGAATTAAGTCCACCTGGTGATATTAGTGATATAAAATATAACCCCCTGAAAACATTTTTAAAACAAAATTGGATCAGAAATTAAAAACAATTTAACACCACCAAAACATTCCATGATGTAATAGGATGATACCAAATGATATCAGATTCAATTTAAGAAAAAGTAAACGTACAATATATTGCGCTAATTATAAGTAAGTATAGCAATTTACGACATCCCTACTATTTCCAAAATAATGTATACTGGTATTTTTAAACCTTCAACCTTTTGTCATTATTTCACATGGAATATGCTTGATTATCATATAAATTAATTAATTATAATTTTAGTTAGTCTCAATAATTGAATTACACAATTGAATAATTCCAAAACTAATTCTATAAAATAAGATGGTTAATTTAGTTCCACAACACATGCAAAGTTTATTGCCTGAATTTTCGGTACCGTTTACCTTCCTCAGAGGCTAATAACAAAGTGAAAATACTTTATTGATATTAATATTGATTCAGTATTATGTCTGTCTTGTTTATTGTATTGTGTCGTGTCTTATTGGCTTATATTCTCACTTAAGATTCGTGTTAGTTACTGTATTTTCACTTTGTTATTATTATTTGTGAAAACACGGTACCGAAAATTAAGGCAATAAACTTTGCATGTGCGTTGTGGAACTAAATAAATCTTATTTTATATTATTTATGCTAACACAAAATATTTATTTTACTAAAACTAATTTTATGTACAAATTTAATCCGAAAATAACTAGTATAAAATAACTGGGAAATTAACAACAAAGTGACTTTAATCTTAAGCAAATAATCCAACCAGGGATGGTCTGTCTACCATATTGCAACAAAAATATGACATACGATTTTTTTCATACAACCTACAACCCCGAAATAAAGTTTATTTACACTTCTGCGATACAATTTTGAATCGACATTTATGAATGATATCTATACATACAAATAACGATTAGACGTTATCAAATTAAAATGCATTCCTCACCATTGATAAAACAAGTGGAGCTAGAATGCCCCCTATTCGGGCAGCTGAAGAGGCCAACCCGATGCCAGCATTACGCAAAGAGGTGGGATAGAGCTCAGAGGTGTGAATAAAGACGATTGTATAAGATGCAGAAATGGAAAGTTTGCCCAAAGTTGTCAAGGCCATTTTCCTTGAAGCGGGTGCTGTTGTTATAAGAATTGGTAAATGTAGATTTAATTGATCCGAAAAATACCTAAATAGTTTTAACGCAATGTTAATTAACCTTAACGATTTAATTTCATAAAGTAAATAATATTGTTATAAATAAATTGATAACCAATATTAACAATTCGTTGTATAATAAAACAGAATAAATATCAAACTGTGAAAATAT
Source organism: Invenusta paracnida (assembly GCA_036023295.1). Taxonomy (NCBI): domain Eukaryota; kingdom Metazoa; phylum Platyhelminthes; order Proseriata; family Coelogynoporidae; genus Invenusta; species Invenusta paracnida. The sequence continues at coordinate 20,687 of JAYRBW010069151.1, read as the reverse complement.
CACTATTAGCGTTAAATTCTTTTATAACTGGATCTCATCTAAGTAAAATAAATTACAGTAACACACGATCGCAAGTATTATAAAAGAAAGAACAAATTAGAAACATTTTAAAATATAATATACATAAACATTACATTACATTACAATAAATCAATCTGCTATTTCTGCAGATTATTTGTAAAAAATATATAAATAGAATGCAGTGTAACGAAACAAAATAAAAAAATTAGCTTAAAATGCTAAATAACACTATGAAAACAATGTTGCTAACTTTAAATTGTATTTCAAATGTATCAAAATTTTAAGATTCAAAATTTCTGGACAACTCATCGATTAAAGTAGAATATCGCAAATTATAAATAGTTTCGCTCAAAATTCCATAAAAAATTCCACCATTAACAAAATAAAAATAAAATCGACAGCGTCACACAAATGAAAGTCAAAACGAGGTCTTTAAAAGCAAAAAAATAAAATTATATTGATGATAGGAAATACAGCTGGTATAAAAAATGATACCAGGATGTAATTGTTACATTGCTTGCAGTTAAAATGCATAAATATATAAACAAGGATCATATGTATATCTAAACTGTCAAATTAATAAAAATATGACAACACAAATTTAGAAAAAGATCTTTGCAAAGGTATAAATTATATTATTTTACTGTATTATTATCATTTGCTTACTTAAAACAACTACATCTGCATTCATGTGGGTTTCATTGCTTTTGTAGAAATGTTACATTGCCAATAATTTTTCATAATTTTTGTTGTCATATTTTTATGAATTTTACAGTTTAGACGTATACCATATTGTGCCATATTGATCTATACATTTATGCATTTTAAACAGAAAGTATTAATTAAAATTAACAAAATTATATCTTGGCGCCATGTTTATATCAATTTCTTCGATGACTACTATGTATCATCATTATAATTTTAACTTTTTAAATTTTGGCATCCTTTTTATATTAATTTTCACAGGCTGTACTTCCTATTATTTCAACGCATTTCTTTTAAGGAGCTGATTTCTTGGCTTTCATTTTTGCGACGCGAGCGTTTTTGTTTAGATAATAATAAGAAGAAACAATTTTTCATCGAAATTGACCACTGTTAAAAAGTATTTAGAAACCCCTTTAAAAGTTCATCTCATGTGCATTTTGTTCCTTAGCGCTTGGCGATTACGCTGATACCAAAAATTAGCTTTTTAAATCATTCTAGCTCGATTTATTAGCGGTCAAAAATAGGTCTATTCTCCTTAGCATTAAGACTAGAGATGTTAGCATCTCTCAAGCTAATTGCTGACGCTTTTATTGTTGGCACAAAATTATTGTTTAATACAAGTATTTAACTACAACGCCGAATGCATCAATACAACATTAAAAACTACGCAATAAATCACCAAAAATTGTCATAGAACTGAGGAAATCAAGTGTATCTTTGTATTAAACAGGTAAGTCATTTTAACGCTAATAACGAATAAATATAGTATAATAGTATGACCTACGGAAATTTAGAATATTCACATTAACCTAACAGAATTTATTACAAAGTTGTAGAAAGAAATGTAGGTAGATAGATATTATATGTAGATACTGAATATAGAATGTAGTACTAGATACTCAAATGAAATATTAAGAGGTCAGATAAAACAAGTATCATTACCAGTATTGTTAAACGCAATTAGTAGACAGAAGGTTCCAGCAAGAAGCATCGAGATGACCATACATACCCGACGACCAAATCTAAAAATATAATCATGAAAATATCACCATAAGGAATAACAGGGATTGTCGACTCTTCGTCACAAATTGACACATTCAATTTTTCTTCCATATCTAATTTTAGAATTATATTTAAGTTTTTTAAAATAAGTTATTTAATTGTAATTTGAAGATTGATATAGAGTACAAATATATATAACTATTGTATATGAAATGCATTTTTGATGAGCTACACTAATAATACTATTAATTCTACATGGATTAAGTCAAGATACACTAATAATATAAAGCCTGATTAGCCCTAGTCAAGTTAACAACAAAGTGGCTTTAATCTTAAGCAAATAATCCAACCAGGGATGGTCTACCATATTGCAACAAAAATATGACATACGATTTTTTTCATACAACCCTACTTAAGTATAGTTTTTTGTCAAAGGCACATCTTTGAATAAAATTGTTATTAAAGCTGTACATTAATGACATAATATCAAATTAATAACTATATTGTTTTGCTCCCAATACAGCATTAGTATTAATGTACGTCACATGACTAGGAACCAGAGGTTAGAAAATTTGTGAAAATATACGTTTAACCTACAGCTAATGCTATTCTTATTTCTTTCAAATTAATAACATTGATAGAATTACAGAGCATCAGCCTTATATTAAAAAAGGAAATGCCCATAATACAGTAAAAATGAGTCACAATGATAAAATAAAATGTCAATTCTATATGAGAAGGATTTTAATACAACAGAGATCTAAACACACATAATAAATCTAAAAAGTTACTATCTTCAGTAACGAAGTATTAGAAACATACTATTAATGTGCATAAAAGGTACATATCTACACGATATAATACAATAATAATATGCACTGACAACATTCAAATCATAATAATAATAATATGATAGACATTATTCAAAAGGATGTCTAGGTTAACACACTATCAATACTTTCGTAATTTTTAAGATAAAAAAAAAGTAGTTTACATGAAATATTTATAGTATCTTTACTTTTTCTTTTTATTGACACTGGAATAGGCTTTCCAGCGTCGATTTTACTTTTTAAATTTTCTGACTTCTGTTTTTAATCGCTGATTTTTTTGCTCTTCACTTTTTTCAAGAATTGTATTGGCAGCATTCATGCGATTGAAATCTTTTTTATATTGCTTTTTGTAGAATGGCCATTCTTTAGATTCTGAGTGCATCTGTTTCGGTTTCAAGTAATTTCAAACTAGGATTACCAACAACAGTTACAACTACATTCTGGGCAGCTTAAACAGACATTTTTGTTCATCCAGAGGTCAGTATGAGTTTGTTTTCGCTAAAAGATTTTCCACATCAGCATTTATGTGTGAAAGAGTCAGGTAGGTCGTTTATTAAAATGGTAAGAGTGGAATATTTTGGTGAACCATTTGAAGTTTTAAAGAAAAAAACGTGTGCCCATAAATCATCTATTCGTTGTGTTTTGTCTTTGCTCACCTGTTTCATCATCAATAACTTCTTGATGAGTAGAAAGGAAAGACCACTCTTCAGGTAATTTTTCAACTCAGAACACCTTCCACTCATCAACCGCTGTTTCAATTTTATCGAGAGGAAACAGTTTGATGGTTACAGCTAGACTTTTGACTGAATTTACTGAGGACTCTTCTGTTTTAACAAGGGGATGAAAAACCTGTAAAACTATAGCTGTCACGGCTTGTTTGAAAAAAGTTTTTGGTTTAAAAAAGAAATGATGTATAATTCAATTCTTAAATAGTATTATTTAGATGCATTGATAGATATCAAAGTCTTTATTGCTTCGTGGCCAATGATTATAACTTTTAACTGGTTTTCCAATGACGAATGATCAATTTAATATATTTGTGCTCCATTGTGAACTCCAACATTTTTTTTACAAATCGTCGAAGTAATATCAGAATCAGAGTTGAAATTTCATTGTATAGAATATTAATAAAGGGTGCTTCAGATTGGAATAGTCGCATAACTTTAGTGAAAATTGGCATGATTTACTTCAGAAACTGAATCTCAGATAGAAGGACCTTGTTGCTTATAATGAAAACAAGCTTCTTGAATCATTTCGCTTCTCATTATCAGTAATGTATCAGAATGTAACTTGAATTCAGTATGCAGTGCTTGATTGCAGGATATTGTTCAATTTGTAACATCTTAAAGTGTTATATAATCGTCGACTTTCAGCATTACGTAGGAACACATACTTAGTAATTGCACTTGTTCAAAATCCTCACACTTTACTGCTGAATTCTTGAATAGATGATATAGTTCAATGCTAAGATATTCAATAGTCATTCCCAAAATAATGCAGATGAAAATGCATTGTGCACTTTGTGTATGTTGCAAGTGTTGATATTGATTAGATTAGGATTTAATTTTTCTTTTGCACCTTTCCCCAGAGCCTTCATGACATTCAGTCCATCAGATGAAATTTGTAAAAATTTGCTTGTATAAAGAGGCAATGCTGCTGCTGTTATTTTTTCAAGCAGGACATAAGCTTGAGTCTTAGTGCATACTGCAGAGAAATAAATGATGAATTTATGATTTTGTTACATATTTTAAATTAGATACTAAATTACTATTTTACACAATTTTTTACACAGTTCAATATTTATACATAAAAATATAATATTGTGTAAAAATCTAATTTTGACTCATAAAACTGATTTTGATACATAAAATTCGTTTTTGACACCTTTTTCCTACCAACTCATAAATGATACATTTTGGCACATCAGACAATCCCTGGAATAATTAAAAATTGTTACTACTAATAATTGTCTATTATAATAATTAGCTACACTGAATTAGAAATAAGAGACAATGCTCCTCTGTGATAATAAAAATTAGCGCCTAAGACATTATGCACCTTTTCAGCCAAATTGTGCAGGATTTTGGTGAACATTATATAAAATTATAGAAATATATTCTTAATTGTAATTCCACATCAAGTGAAAATCTATAAAATAATATTTTGTGGTTTATAATAGGAAATCTTTGAAAGTATAGAGGGTAATATAGTTACTGCCCCGTTAAACAACCAATATTATATTATATGTACATACATTGAATAAGTAAGCATACTGGAATATATAGTTACTGAAAATCAATGGAACAGAAAAACGAAGGATCATGTCTATATGTTTTAATATTTCTATAAAATAAAGGAAACAAATATTTTCTTGTAGTTTTATATAGTTCATATTAGAATACTGGAATATATTATAACAATCGTATGTTACCGGCAATGTATTCAATCAGGCAGTCTATAGAATGTCTAGTCAATCTATAGAATGACTGTCATACCAGGCAATGCATCGAATTTATCAAAAGTCAATACATATCCTGGTTGAACAAGCATTTATATATATATACTGCCTGTAAATACTCTGCCTGTTTCATTTCTATCAACTAGTTATTTGCATGTAAAATAAATTAAAACAAATATAATTCCAGTATGTAGAAGGGTATATTTACGAGAGGTTACAAGAGCTGATTCAATGGGATCAGGACAGGGATATCTAAAATGCTTCTGTAAAAGTGGTTGCAAAAGCAAACGTTGCCGATGCTACAAAGCTGATCGAAACTGCAAAAGTCGGTGCAGTTGTCTTCAATAAGTAAACTATAGTTTCTCACATGTGCTGTATTGATTTAAATATACCCTTCGACATACTGGAATTATATTTATTTTACGTGCAAATAATTATATTTAAATGAAACAGACAGAGCATATACTGCCTGGTCGTTGTTCAACCAGGCAATGAGTGCATTTTTGATAAATTCAATACATTGTCTGGTATGACAGTCATTCTATAGATTAACTAGACATTCTATAGACTGCCTAATACAACACATTGCCGGTAACATATATGATCTTCAATTATATTAACAATATTAGTTACGCGTCAAAATTATTAGCAACAATCAATCTCTTACAACAATGTAGAGGCAGTTTTTTTAATTGATGATTAATGCACTGCGGGAGGCAGAAATGTTATTTATCAATAAATCTAAATCAATAGAAACACACATCAAATATTGGAACCGCAACCCGAACTTTGTGTGTATTATAAAAACTAAAATGACAAACGATTTTATGATTATACTATACTATACATAAGCCACTAATTTTCGAAAACAATAAATAAAACTAATCTGCATACTACAGCGTCTGAAAAATAATCCAGAAACATGTTTTCAAAAAATATTAGATCATTTAATTTTTTTTTAAATAAACTGTTTGCTTAAAAAAACAGTTAATTCGTAGTACAATGGAATAAAAAACCATGTATGTACATATATACTTAATGAATACAAAATAGTTATAAATTATTCATTATAAAATAAACAAAATTATCAAAATTAAAATTATGCATTTTCACTTTAATATTTCATAGCTTACGCATTTACGACACTACCTAAAATGTTCTTAGTACGGGTGAAAAACTTGTTTGTACACGGAAAACATCGATTTACAATTGAAAAATAATAATTTGTACAATAATATGAACCCGTAGATAAATGTTGTAATTAAAGGAATCCTGTATTATTCCATTATTCTGCATTATGAACATGTTACATGCTCGTTCCCTATATTCGTACATAACACAGTTAACAGCTCCACATGTTTCATAAGCGTTTTAGTAAAGCGAATATTCTCCAAGTTTTAATAATCGAACGATTCTTTTAATTATATTAAAGTATGTTTACGTTTTCCATTTACGTTAAAGGATAAGATTCAAATGGAATATAACTTTAAAATAATGTTTTCTTTTTAGCAAATCATCTTGTTTTTTCCACACATATAATTTCTACGGAGTATAATTCGATTGTAAATAAGTTTAAAATACATAATAAATACAAATAAATACAAAATATATCACAGGTTATCTATTGAAATATCGTAGAAGATTTATTATTTTAACTTAATTAAATTTTAGTTATTTATTTAACTATCAAACCAGTGAACACAATACCAAATCGTTATAATTTTGTAACGCTTTTCGTCATAAATAAAGACATTATATAAATATATCGATATACACGAATTACAAATAAACATAACTTCCAAATGTAAAGTATTACAAGAGTAAGATTACCATAGAAAGAGTTAAATATTGTATTAGATAAGAATTGTCAAACTCATTAGCAGAAATGTTATTAAACTTTGTACCCTTGTTAGAGAATCGCATGACACGTACACAGAGCATAACTATAATAAAGCAGGCATTATCCTCACTTATTGATCATCCAAGGCAAGAAGATGTAACCAGGTAATTCTGCAACTCCACTAAGGGCAAAACTGAGATATTTGTTGAAATGATCGGAGCTAGTAGAGTTGCCAGCAGCGAATGTTAATCCATAATAGACGAGACTGTTGACAAACCTGATAAAAAGAAAACAGTAGTCATATCAAATCTATAATTTCTGTTTAACACAATAGCAATAAAGTTATTATTAGAAAAAGAATAAAAATAAAAAGCAAATATTGTTTTGTTGTGTTAAAGTATTGTTAAGTAAATTATATTATTACAGTACAAGATAAACAAATTTTTGTGAAAAATCAGATTAGAAATTTTTTAAAAGCACCAAATTATTACCATCAAATAATGTTTGTTGTATCTTATAGAATACCGTAAATAAAAATGTATTAAAGTAATTTAATTAAAATAAACAATTACAATATTTACGGTTTTAAATTCAAAGCAATTATAAATAAGCTATGCAATAAACAAAATTATAACTTTCTCTGTCTACTTTGACAAAAGTCTTTTTTCAGTATAACTAAACTGCATATGAACATTTTGAAGTATGTTTAGTATGAAACAAGGTAAAGTATAAATTGGTACGTGTTTAATATGTATAGCTAGAGAAAGAGATCTATTTATAAAAAACATAACTTTTATAAATAACCGAACATTTTATTAATGCTATGACTTCTTTATGAAAAACATGTTATGTGTTTCCAGACTATATAAACATTGAGGTTAATCTTTCAAATTGTAAAGTAAAATCCCATTATTTAATAGAAATAGTTCATTCAATTTAAAATAACTCCCCGATTTTTATATATATTTATTTAATTGGTAGAGTAATATAGACACTAATCAAAATATGATCATATGGTATTCTACTACATGTCAATTATAACCACCGACTATTTTGAAACTAATTATTATTTAGCCGATTAACTATTGAGAAATACTACTTTAATATCTCATTTCCACAGGGATCGCATAGACAAAAGTAAAAAAAAGTATGACACTTAAAAATGTTAAAGTTTGACCATTTTTAGGCCTAATACCTGTTTTATAAATCTAAAGATAGAAGAAGGTTGTTATTTATATTAATTATTATATTTTAAAACAGCAGCCTCCCCCTTCTCCTTATAGCTGCACCAATCCATCCGCTTCATTTTTCAAAAACATATTTTAAAGTATTAATTATAAATTATTTACGCATATATATTATATAAATAGGTCTTAAAGCACTGAGTCATAATTTGTTTCTTCTTTATTTCTCGCATATTCTTTGCCTTCAGAATTAACGAAAGTTTCTTTTGGCATATTGTAATCACCTCCTGTGAAACCTTTGCTCCAACAATATCTCCTGTTGATAGTAAGTGCTGTACGTATATCATCAGATGCCGACTTAAGGAGCTGATACTAACCTAAAATATATGTTAAAATATTTATATTTACATATATAATTTTGATTTAATATTAGAAACTTATAATTCTACTTGAAGCATGTCAATTTATGCAGTAGGTAGTTTTTTGTACAATAATTCAAATTAAAAAAATATGCTTCTAAAAATGAATGGCCTACAGCAAAATCTTCATTTTTTCCCCAATTGGATCGTCTATAGGTCTCTTTGTTTATTCATTTGTCACTTTTTCTTTATCTTTTGTGTCATCCAGATCCTTTTGGTATGTGGCATATGATGACTCGGTTTCCTGTAGTGATTCCTGTTAAAGATTTAAATGTTTATATAATCATTTTATGAGCAAGGTCATATCAAATAATTGCAACTAGTTTTATTACTTTCACTTTGACCTTGCTGACCTTTAACTTGTGTATTTGTGAAACACCACCATTACGATTTACATATTCCACTACTGTGCGTAAGCCATTAACATTCGAAAGATTAAAAAAAGTATGGCACTTGGTTACCACTGAATGTGTATTGATGTTACATCTTCTTTCTACGTCTGCATTACCTTTACATAAAGAATAGATACAAATTTGTACTAAAATCGACATCTACTCTCCACAATGCACATCTTATATTCCGATACTTCTTTGTCTGCACTTGTTTCAGTTCCAGATAATATTATTGGTGCTAACTTCGCTGTCAACAAAGTAAACCATTTTGAAAATTCTTTGTTATGGAGTTCTTATGGATCCAAAGAAAGGCACAAGACTTTGTTCTTCAGTGGCCAGTGCTTGGACACGTACAGAGAAGTATAGTCTTAAAAAACAAGAATAACATAATTAAAAAGAGCAATTCGATCTTTTTCGGTTGCAAAACAAAAATACCTAATGGTAGCTCAGCATGCCAGAGGCGCTTATCTCTCTGCAACTATAATAGTTGTGCTTAACATAAAGACTACCTAAAGGCCTCTGAAACAAGAAATTCACAAGGAAAAAAATGTTTATTCAAATTATAGAAAAGTATGAAATATAACGGAAAAGTATGAAAATATTATATAATATTATATATATATATATATAAATAAAAAGTATAAAAATATGATGTCTACGACCCCTGTTTCTATTTTAATGGGAGTTAATTTATTAATATACAGCGTGTCGGATACAGAACAACGTTACATTAAACGTTTTGGATCAATTTGTCTCCTTGGCTTGTGTATGACATACGACATTTCCGAATGATTTACCGTAAATACAACTTTAGCATACATATTATTCTCCAACTCTCCAACAGAAATGAGATTAAACCTATTTTTATCTAGTCTACAATAATTTCCACAATTGAATATTGAGATTGGTTAGGTATCTTTTACATTATTCATTCTGTGCAGCATATCGGTAGACATTGTCCACTTATATCTAACATTTCAAATGTTTTGTATAAAGTATAAATACAACTTGAACATTGATCTAGTCTACAACATATACGCCAACTCTGTATGTTAAATATATTTACGTTTCCAATATTATTGGGCATTATTATACCTATCTATAATAAAATGTACATTTATGGATGCAAAAAAAAGTAAGAATGATTAAAAATTAAAATCACCAGCAAAACAGAGTGATGGCAGTCAACCACCGCAACTGAGGGTGGAGAATAATATTGGAGAAGTGATCAGTTCCAGTCCACTTGACCTCATTGGTCGCCGCAGTCAATCCACTGATTACAACCGGTTCTGCCACACCATTGGTTCGGGCGATGTCCTGTAGGGTCCGATTGGCCTCAGAAGCTCGGCCACGAGTGACTAACCAACTGGGACTCTCGACTAAAAGGCACCAGCTGGGTAGGCAAACCAGGCTGAGAAGAGCTATCAGAGACGCCAAGAGACGCCAGTAAGGCAGGAGGAAAGCGAGGAGAGCAAGGAGACATATACCGAGAGCGTATATACCCTGAACCAACACTCCGACCCATGCCCGATGCCCGGAAGGGGTCAGCTCCATGAGAAGGGTGAAGGAGCACAGCATAACACCCTGAATGTATATACGGATCGAGTAGAATCTTATAGATATTTGTTAAAATCATCGTATTATATATAAGATTGTGGTAAGAAATCAAGATCTATTTATGAAATTATTACCGCGATAGTAAAAATTGTTAATGTGTAATTTAAAACGATTTTTTTCCTACCTTAAACTATTACTGAAATCGTTATATTTTCAAATTATTATATTTTTTAATCATAGTGGTCCTCTTTACTTAATTAATTTTTAATACGATATGCTACTACAAATAAAAGGTTTTGATTAATATATTTTCCACCAATGGTAGTAATTTTTCTTTATGCGTTACATAGACTTTTTAAAAGTGAATATTGTTTCCGGAAAAAATGAATATACGAGTAAATATTTCCTAATTTTAAACAATTATGATAATCGTCAATTAATGGAAGACAACAGTAAAATAAGATTTTCAGAATTTGATTATAATATATATATTTACATAAATAATTAAATTGTGCGGTAGTTGAAAATTAATATATATCAGTGACAAACTAAATTCAGCATAAAATTCAGCATACAAGCTACAATTTCCACATTTTATATTATAAATTTATTAAAAGATGTCAATAATTAACCAGTATATAAAACATAAAGGAAAGCTGGAATAGCAAGTAAGTTATTTTATCCTTAAAATATATAACGCGCGTATACAATAGTATACTCGTACATGTATAAAATGTTAATATTATTCGTAAAAATAACAACTATGTTATGCAAAAGAAAATAGAATTAAAAGTGATAAAATTTATAAATAAATATACCACAGTGTATTTCAAAAATAAAAACCGAAGAATTGCCTAAATTATATAAAAAATGTAAGAAAGATTTTTAAGGAAACGTGTGAATATTCTTTTAATATAAATGAAAAATAAATCCATTCGAATGACTTTTTAGCATAGCGTATAGAAGAAGAAAGCCCATATAAAGTTGAAAACATCATGAATAAAAAGGTGCAATTGATACAAACAATTCAGTGCAAATTCCATTTGATATATTTTCTGAAAAAAAACGCGTTTCAAGTATAAATATAATATTAATGTAGCAAGAATATACGGTTTTATTTCGGTAAACTTCTCTAAACAGTCAACATTTAGCGGAATAAAAAATCTAAGTGGATGTCCTTTTATGTCTAGTTCAAACAAAAGTTTATATATTCTTGTATATTACAGTATTTTAATAGATCCACTACAGTACACAAGTGGATTAATCAATTGAATAATAATTATACTTAGAAAACTTTAGCATTTGCAGCATACACTATGTGTTAAAACGAATGGTAAAAGATATTTTCCCATCACTCGTAAAATAGAAAACCAAAAGACAGGATGCTCGTAGAAATAGCAGAGAGGGATTTAACTGCCTGAAATTTTTTAGCCTTTTAGGTATGAGAACAAGGCAATCTTGTAACCAGTGCTGCACCATGGCATTGCCAGAGAGGCAAAGTTAGGGCACGAAATGGACAGGATATTGGCGTGTCCAGAGTTTATTATTTTCCTGGTCATCCGTCAACAGTCGTAATCAGTGCCTTGCTGTTTGTAAGTTCTTCATAGTTATCCTGTTTGTCTGGAGCCATTCTAGTGTCATCTTATAGTTATTTGAATTTCAGTTCTGGCTCATAAGATAGGGCATACGGACGTACTTTCCTTTTGATCGTGTAGATGAATTCGGGTTTGTCGGGATCCCATTTTGTGAAATCTGTTGCACTACCCCATCGTTCTCGCTAATGCCGAACCATCGGTGTAAACTGTAAGTTATGATTATCTACTTTTAATTGTGTTGATTGCATCTACTCTTAATTTGTTGCTTTTGTAGTACCTTTATTGAGAGTACTGGGGGCAGTACTTTTATGTTTAGGGCCTTCCTAACCGATATTTCTGGGCTTGTTGTAGGATTGGAATCTAGTTTCTAAGCGAAGGTTCATAAAATAGCCAATAATTTTTTTAAGCGCTTTATTTTGAGTTCTTTCCAGTGCTTCTTTGTAGGTCTTTGACAAATATGGTTGCCAGCCTAGACCGTTGTGGTCTTAATCATAGGTGAGAATATTTGTAGAGTTTACCGGCCTTCCATCCTCACTCTCTATTTGTACACGCATTGAGAATGTTGCAACTCTTAGAGGCTTTTGCTGGCCACTTTTTTGGTATATGGACCGAAAGAAAGTGTTCTGTCATAAGTGATGCCTAGAAAGATCGGATTAGGGTTGAAAGAGACTACCGTGTTATTCAAACGGTAAACGATATCTTAATGATCGTAATGGTTGGCTTCAAACTGACTTCTCTGTAGTCGAGGGAGAAGAAGGAAATATTACATTTTCTCGGATGAAGGAAGATTGTTCTTAATTGACCATTCAACAATTATTTTGGAATCTTCCTGCATCTTCTTAAGCGCAGAGTTCTTATCTTTATTTCTGACCAGAATTGTCCCATCGTTAGCGTACATATTATTTGATGTTGATGTCCGCTAGGATCAAATCTCTAACCCCATCGATAAAAAATAATAATCGGGAAAAACATTGCTACCTAAGGAAACCCTTTGCCTAGCTTCTTTTTATAGCCTGGTTTGACTCGTCTGCCTATCCCTGAGGAAACCCACTAGCCATTTAATGAATCTGTTTGGAACTCCATTCTCGTACAGACGGTTTAGCAGTTTGAATCTCCAAACTAATACATACGCTGTGCTGTAGTCCAGTAAAGCGTTCACGTAATTCTTTGAGCAGGAATAACCTGGAAGTCATTGCTGATACCTTGAGTGATTTTTATTACTTAATCATCGGTATTGTATACATCTAAACATGCAGTCGGGCGGACGGGTCTGTAGGAGTCCAGTTTGTTAGCGTGTTTATTCGCTTTCAATAAAGGGATGATAATTGTGTTCCTCCAACCTTCTGGTCAGGATCCTAAGTTCCAAAATTTGTTGTAGTAGTGCAGGAGAATATTTTCCCTCATTGATTCGAAGGCTTGAATGAATCTGGGGCCGATGTTATCACCCCCTGGGCTGATCTTGATCTGCTCTTCTTACTATCTATTGCATTCTAGAGTTCCATGATTGTGAAAGGTATATTCGTATTTTAGTATCTCCTTTCATATTACATTTGATTCTTCTGTTCCAAGCTCTATTAGCTTAGTTTATCTTTAGATGGTTACCTTTACTAAAGAAGTTAATGACCTTTCCCTTTGTTATCTGTTATTTCTTTGCCCTTGTGAATGGTTGGCTTGTTTCTGTTATTCGTGTCTGTTTTGTCCTTTAAGGATCTTATGAGATTCCACGCATTTTTAGATCTGTGAAGACCGTGTCTTTCAGATAATCTTTCCATCTTCTCTCCTTTTATTAGAATCTTACTACATCCATTGTGTTACGATGTGTTTGGCGTTGTCTTTCGCCAGATGGGGATTTTGGGGATTTTTTCGTTCGATGCCTTCAACGTAGCCTTGAATATGCTCTTGTACCGATCTGACGTGTTGTTTTATTTATTTTTTGTTTCCGCATATTGTTCTAGATGTTCCGTAAAGGTTTACCAGATGGTGGTCATATCTAGGATGATGTTGGTGGTCATAGAGATATGATCTGAACCCAGATCTGCAACCGTGTCTTCCCGATATATCTGTTAGACTAATCCTTAGGAATTAAAACTTTTAGAGAGTGATTAACTATAGGTAGATCTGCAATTGTTTATACAGCTGTAGTTATTGTTCAGTAACCAATCTTCCATGCCGTAGTATCGTCAGTCAATAATATAAAAAGGGGCTAGAAGTTAAGTCTGAATTGTAAAAATGACAAGCCCCTTTCAAGTCCCACAGCTACATTATCAAAACTTTGAACATGAAAACATATTAAGACGCATTATTTTAAACTATATATATATTATTAACTACAATTAGTATATATAGAAACGTTATAATATGATAAATGTTATTATATTGTGAATATCCAGTTAACATAAAAGTATTAATTTAATTATTATTAAGAGTACCAACATCAACTATACCTCAATAGCCTGGGCATCGCAGAGGCGAATTGTGTGGATGCACCATAACGCTCATCTCCATAAGGGTCGAGTCACAGAACAATTCCTAGAAGATAGCGCTGTGTCAAGAATCCCTCAACCACATTACTTTCCTGATTTTAACTTTTGTGACGTACATTTTCAGAAACACTGAGGCTAGCTGTGCTAATACTACTTTCAATGTGGTTTAAAAAAACGCAAATTTGTCCATAAATTTCTTATGTCTTTCACAGCTCGCAAGCTCAACAAAGAATTTACTGCTCACCAAGATCATTGCAGAAACGTCATCGAAGCCAACAGAATTTACTTAAAGTACCATAAACAAAATATTCTCTACTAACCATCTTGAACTTTTAAACATGATGCAATTTATGTATATAACTGTTTATTGATATTCTATAGGTATTGACAATATAATTTTTTTATAATAAACATTTTTTCCAGACACCCTATATTTTGCTAAATTACTGCAGCGATAGTTATTTTGTTAAAGCCAGGAGTATCTATCGAGGGTTACTACAAGTCAAATCCCAGTACGTACTCCTGATTTTAACAAACTAATTTACGCTGCGGTAGTTAATTATTGATTGATTAGTTTAGGCCTATGGAGAAAAATTAAGTCAATATATATGTTATATCCGGGCAAAGAAAGAGCGAATTCTGCCCTTTATTATAGAAATGATTTAGAATAGTGATATCTCCTAAATAACGAGTAGATCGTTAAAAAGCAGTGAATAAATATAACATAGTTTGACATTAACTCATGTCACAAATATAAATTTAGTGTAATTTATATATTTTGTCTGTATATATAATTTTTGAAAATACATGGATTGAATTAGTGTAAAAATATCAAAATAAGACTAAGTAATTTTAACACCCTATTGTTTCAATAACTTCATATTGACAAACTTAAAATATTCATCAAAATCTATTTTTAAAATTTGTATAATAATCCGATATCAAAATAAATAAGATACAATAGTAATTCGATACACAATTCATTTTTTTCTATGTTAAAATATATTAGATGTGTATTTTTGACAATTATTTATTTCTATTGCAGCATCAGACAAGTTTATAATAAAATGATTTGTGTAATTAAACTTTTTAAATTAAACGGTAGAAATATTGCAGTTAACCGTTTCTAAAAATCATTATTGAATTATAAATCTTGGCTGCTTTTTAACAATTTTGTCGTTTTTAGAAGATATAATCTGATCAGTTAAACAAAGAACTTAAAAAACTAGTCACAGTTCATGTTCCTAATTATATAAAATAATATAGTAATGTTTGATAGTAACTAGAAACAAATAGCATGTAGTATTTATTATTTTGATATAAAAAAATAAATACCTGTGTAAAAAATCCAAGTGCAAAACGTGAGCACAAATAAAGGTATATTTCTGGGGACATTGTACTGGCAACACTTGTAACCAACTGACCAATCAAAGAAATTAAAATTCCACGACGACGTCCTACTTTATCCGCATATGATCCAAAGAATAGAGCCCCTAGAAGTATTCCAAACATCAGTATACTATGACTTAGTGTTACTAAATGCTGAGACTCACACAGTAAGTTCCACTAAAATTGAAGAAACAAAATAATTGTAAAAATAAATTCTATAAAATTATTAATCGAATTTATTATTTTAAATAAATGCAGGTTTAAGATGAGTCACATTTTAATTTATGTATTGAATATACAAACAGTTGCTGTCGTATCATTAAATTAAAATATTTGAGTATGTAGAGTATGTATGTACAATTTAAATCATAATAAAAATTCCATTTAACACTCCTTTTTTAATATGTAGATTACGTTATGTTAATACAGTATATTAAATGAATTCCTATATAAAAACAAAAATGAAAATAGTATCTATCCAAGTCTAAAATATAATGTTCCATTTCTTAGAAACTCACACCTAGATTAAAAAATGTATATAAATATTCAACTCTTACAGACAAAAACGCAAATAAGTTATCTTTATACACTAAACAATCACTTAAATATCAGAACACAAAGTTAACATATATAAAGAAAAATAAATACACATACAATTTTCAAAAGCAACTTACTTCAACAGTAAAACTTCTAGTTCCATCTGTTACATAATAGTTTTTACAACTCTTTTTACACACATTTAAGTCAGCACCATTTGAAGATTTAGGATTCGTGCACACAAATTCTCTTGGAACTGCTCCGAGAAATACATTTCCAAGCATTGGAAAAGCTGAATATAATGAATACAAAATTGATACAAATGTAATCTTGATTTGAAAGCATCCAAAACCCCCAGCTTTTGTGAGAGCAGCTTCAATATCCATTATTTCTGGAAATGTGAGTGAAAAAAATATGTATTAATAAAATTATGCTCAGATTTAGTAATTCTTTTCGAAATATATTGAATTATCCACTATAATCCTGTATAGTGGATTAAAATATTACATTGCTAATTAACAACAAATAAATCAAGGTAAGTAATAAAAATTTAGCACAAAAAAGTTGACTAATTTCTAAAAGAATTCTGCATATAATTGCCATTATGCACAAACAGTTTTTCTATTTTGCTTCAGAATAAAACTGCATAAGTGAATTTTGTTATGATTTTGAAATATTATATTGGAACAAACGTTGAACAATATACACTCAATGCAAATTTGATCTTACATACAATTTTCATTAAATAGATATTTTATGAAATACCTAGCATGTAAAAGACACTTTGAAGTTACTCTTCAAGAGACATTTTAATTAGAAAATGTAAAACATCCAACACTAAAAAAAATTGGCATTTAAAAAAAAATAAGGTAAAGTATTTTAAATGCTGGATTCAGTATTACCCTGATAGTATGTAGCGTTTACAGCACATTTCTTTCATAAAAATGCATAAATCTCTAGACAATTTGAATTATTTTTCCAGATGTGCCTTGTTATAATATACATATGTTATAAATACTTGATTAATTTCTATGATTATTATTAATGGGTGAGGTAAAATATCCCCAAGCATGTTGACTAAAACTTGATAATATATGGTTCTTGTAATGTAGCAAAAGAAACTCCAGTTTGCATTACAGAAGGGGTCTTTGGAAGAGTTATCCAGGATTTTTTAAATCATTTTATTTAGGTTGAATAATTGCTTGGACATTTTTCTAATATTACTCAAAATTTACAAATATGCAGTAAAACAGAACTACAAAACACATTTCAATGCAATTAAGTAAATGTTACTATGATGTGAATGAAATTTTCCATGTAATCAAGGTTATCTTAAATATTTGGTATGCTGATTAAAGAACTTTATTAATCTTTTATTTAGTAATATTATAACCTGATATTGTTATCCATGCACAAAATTTAAACAGCATGTCTATATACTAATGCGTCCATGATGTTACACGTCCTTCTGGTGGTTAATGCTTTGACACAGTTTGGACTACCAACATGCATACTAAGTATACCAACATACATATGCTTATTCTGTGGATTACTTCTGCTCCAATAATCTTCCAATTAGATGTGAATCTGAGTTTTTAGCCACCTAATACCTAGCAACCCCCATATTAACTAGCTCCGCATGACTGATCATGAACTTCACCAGCTGCTGGTTTCAGCTAACTGGTCTGATATCTACCAGCCAAATATTAAAATAGCACTTAGATCCTGGTCCTGAGTATGGAAAGAAATCTCCATCAGACTTCTAACAAGCAGCAAACGAAACAAACAATTCACACCCAAATAGTGAAATAAAACATCTTATTAACAAAAGAAACAAAGTCGCACACCATCTGATTAACACAGACAACCTCTCCATAAGAGAGAACACTTCCGCTACTTTGCAACAAGGTGGTCTCATCCATTCAAAGCTCCAAAAATCCATCATTACTGCAGGATTGTCAGACGCGGAGTGGTGACTCAAAGAATGTATGGAACTTACTCTAAGACGGAAAAAACATGCCTCCCATCCACCTGACATCGATGCAGACGCTACAAACAATCACTTTTGTACAATAGTTGATCAACTGAGTCTTAACAAGATAACACCAAACCACTTTTCACATCCACATATCGACGCCACAAGAATGCCTGAATTTAAGTATTCAAAATTCACAGTCGATAAAATCGAAAAGTGCCTCAACAATCTCAAACCAGACAAAAGCACAAGCCCTGATGGATTACCACAGAGCTCCCTGAAAGCCGGATATAAATTACTGGCTCCTTTTGTTGCTGCACTATTCAACACTAGTATTTGCAATGAAACATTTCCCACTAAATGGAAAATTGCAACTGTCTTGTCTATCTACAAGGGTAAAGGAATGAAATCATTCCATGATTGGAATGAATCTTCCAATCAACTACCGACCGATAGTCTTACTCCCAGTCATTTCAAAGGTTCTTGAGAAATATATAGATCTCCAAATCTAAATACACCTCAGATGCTACAGTGTGCTACCACGTGAACAACCACATCACTAATACTTGTATCATGTCACTACTAGACTATGTCCTGAAAGAGGTCTGAAATGGAAACCTTGTCTGGCTAGAAACATTAGACCTGTCAAAGGCTTTCGATACTGTCAACCATACAACTTTATTGTCCAAACTCTCTCATCTAGTAGGCATACGAATGAACAACATCGAATTCGACTGGTTCAGCAGCTATTTTCAAGGTGAAAACAGATAAACAATGTTGGCAACAAATCGAGCTCTGAGAGGGCTGTTCTCCACGGAGTACCCCAGTGCTCTATACTTGGCCTACTCCTATTCACGGTTTACAAATAGGCAACGGAATAGGGTCATCTGCTGCGGCCATGGTCTCGTTTGTGGTGTGTTTTTTTATGAAAGTAACACCCCAAATGTTATATTAATATAACACAAACAAAAATAACATGGTTTTGCATTAATGTTAAAAACATGCAAATTATGCTAGTGATAAAATTTTTACAAAATAATTCTTTTCGAAAAGTAACGCGACAGTTTTGTTTAAATTTACCTGAATTTTCCGAATATGTAGGTTATAATACAATCGGATACATATTGATAAAAGTTATGACTATTTAAAACCTATCAAAATTCTTGTCAGACACGATCAAATCAATAAATTGATGAAGGATGCATTGTACAGTACCTACGAAATTACAAAGTTAATTAAAATGTCACCCTGGCGTAATTCAATTTTTGATCGAATGAAATCAGAATTAGAGCCTGAATGTCCAGGCATTAGGATTCTGTGTCCGAATCGATGGACTGTTAGAGCCCAATCTTTGTTTTCAACAATAGACAATTATGAACCTTTACAACAATGCTGGGAGGAGTCCCTTGAATATGTCACGGAAATGAAGGCAAGAATCAGAGGGATATCTACACATATGATGACATCCGACTTCATGTATGGATTACTTTGGGGTCACCTTATGTTATTGCGTAGTGATAATCTTAGCAGAACACTTCAGAAATGGGATATATCTGCCGTAGAAGAACAGCGCATTGCCACTATGACAGTCAAGACACTAGACACTCAGAAATGATGTATTTTAAATTATTTTTGGCTAAGGCCCTAATATACCAAAAACAATTGGATATCAAAGAGCCTACATTGCCGCGAAAAAAGAAGATGCCAAAGTAATCGAGATTGGAGAGGGGACAACAGAATATTTGGAAAACACAGAAGACAAATTTTGTCGAATTTATTTTTAAAGCTTAGACACTATTATTAGTACAATTCAAAATCGATTTGACCAACCAGGTTACCAAATGTATAATAATTTCCAACAGCTGTTAAAAAAAAGCTCCACAAATATAGAATATGATGCAGAATTAAAAGCAGTAATGGACTTCTATTCAACAGATATCAATATATCACAATTAAAGACACAACTACAGGTTTTTACATACATTTTCCTGGTGATTCAAGTAATGATACTATGTCGAAATTGAACCATTTTCGAATGTTAACACTCCCAGAATAAAACCTTTTCTCACAGGAAATCATTATGTCAATTGATACTTGTAATGCTAGAGTGATCGCATATTTATCAGATATGCCCTTGAAAAGTTATCTATGCACAACAAAGAAACAAACAAAATAAAATCATCTAATGTTATGTAACATTAGATGTTATATGTTATCATCTAACTTCACCATATAAGAAAACGAAAGCTCTCCTATTTTGGTCACATGTGCCGACCCAGTGGATGCCAAATTACAAAAAC
>JAYRBW010069140.1:0-27276 GCA_036023295.1 Invenusta paracnida | reverse complement strand
TTATGTTATTTTTTGATACACAGAGTCATTTGTTTAAAAATATTTATAATAATTAAAATTAAAATGTGTTCATATTTTGACGATAAGGCGATATGAAAATACATATTTCTATAAGCAATTTCTATTTATAACGAGTGTGTTTCTACCACTATGTTGTTTAAGAAAAATTATCAAAATATTAACAGGTATCGCGTTGAAAAAAAACCACGAGGCAAACATATTGTACCCACACAGTAACATGCAAGTATACTATTCAAATTTCTGTAAGAAGGAGAATTAATATTGGATGTATTGTCTCGGCAGAAATATAATTTCCCTTTCAAAGTTAGAATTGTATAAGAGTTGAAACATGCACATACACATATATATATACATACATATATATATATTCCACTGATATACCATAAATAATATTTTCGTATTTATGTAAGTACAGGATACATATATGTACATATACTATCACAGACAACATAAACTTACATATAAAATACCTAAAATGTACATAATAATAATCACATGTACACAATTATATTTAAAATGTGCATTAATAGTTTAAGTATATATACCACTTTAATAAATCCCGTTATATTCAATATTTATATATATTGACAAAACTTAGACGAATAAATTTTTATAAATTAATTTTTAATTACATATAAAATATTCATTTGAGAAGAATTTTATAACCTTAACGTTTTTAAATCTTGAATCGCATAAGTTTAACATGTTTTCATTCATTTCATTTATATGATGACTGTTTATCAGGCATACATATGTGTAAATAATTCCAACGATACACTTCAATACATTTGTTTATTATTGATTAATTTACACAATAGATTATATTTATTTATTTAGTACGTACCTAGTAATATACTATTTACTTCTTATATTGATAAGTTATACTTTTTAGTATCTTTACGTTTTTGATATTTCTCTTTCAAATTAATCTATTGTTTCTTACAAACGTTATATTTATTAAAATGATTATATTTTAACTCGATTTTCTAACAAGTCTTCTTCATAATGCTTGTTATTCACATAATTATATGTACCTACATATATGTACTAGATATTTTATTATTATTTAAGCAATATTTGCAAAGATTATAACAAAATATTTTTACATTTTATTATCAATGTAATGACTCTTGCATACTCCTTAAAATTTGAAAGAAAGTTTATTAATTTCAAAACCTGTAGGTAGATCTTTAAAGTTATTTAATACTCATTAGTAAAAAAAAAAATTTATTAAACCTTGTATATATACCTAAATAAATGGTAAAATAGTAAAATGAACCTCGTGTAGAGTCTATTGATTAGTATGATTAGAATGTGAACAGAAACTGCTTATGAAAAATTATATTGCAACAATATAATTCACATAATTATTTCTCATCCAAAATTGTATTCTCTCTCTAAATATTTTTTCTCATATTCTGCGTGATAGTTCGTAATAATTGATTATTATTATGTCTCTTCTGAATTTGTTAATAGTAAATATAAAATAATATTCACAACCTATAATTTGTTTATTATATTTTATATATTATTTTCTTTACCTATGTATTCAGTACAAACATTTTATTTCTAGACTAATTAGAAAATGGTGTACACATCATTATTTGAATCAAATTAAATATACGAAATTTAAAAAATCCAGTAATTAGAAAAGGTTAAACAATTTTATACATTTTAATCGATTCAAGAACACACGAAATTTAAGTAAGTACCAGAATAATTTTCCGTACAGAAATATTTTATAGTTTAAAAACTGGTTATTTCAATATTGATTTGCATTTATGACGGTTTTAAAAAATATATTTAAAAAATTAAAGGTGAAGTAACCAAAGTGTATCCATTATCAATTCTTTAGCTTAGTTAACGAATAATTTATATATTCATGAGTAAGTTTTCTTAAAATGAATATCATTAATCCAAGCTTAAAAATACTTATTTTAATTATATTGCATATATTATAGGTAAGAGTGCAAATAACAACATAACAATATTTTTAAAATAAATACCTAATTAGATATTTTGTCTAACGAAAAAAATAATTTTAATTATCCTATAACTTTAAAAAATTAGAGTGATATAATGGCCTTAATTATGTTTGGCTATATTGTGTAAAATATATTATTATTTGCATATACAATTGTTTACATTTAATATATTCAATCATTTAATATCATGCGAAAATAATATTTATTATATATCATTTGATTCTAAGAGTATCACGTAACAGATTACTGGTAAAACAAATTAATTATCCATATAATTAATTTCTAAAATGATATTAATAGTAAAGTATAGGTATAATTTAATAATATTATAAACATATTATAAGTGTGAAAAATAATTATATATTAAATGTCTGCTAAGGTTAATAATGAAAAACAGTATTATGTATGTTAATGTTTTTTGTTGTAAATTTTCGACAAATAAATAGGAAAGACAATATCAGACACATTATTATTAGGAAATAGCTTATCGAGGCACTATGTATTTAGATGTATTTGGCTATATTGCGTAAAATATATTATTATTTGCATATACAATTGTTTAAATTTAATATAATAAGTCATTTAATATCATGTGAAAGTAATATTTATTATATATCATTTGATTCTAAGAGTATCACTTAACAGATTACTGGTAAAACAAATTAATTATCCATATAATTAATTCCTAAAATGATATTAATAATAAAGTATAGGTATCATTCAAGAATATTATAAACATATTATAAGTGTGAAAAACAATTATCTATTAAATGTCTGCTCTGGTTAAGAATGAAAAACAGTATTATGCATGTTAATGTTTTTTGTTGTAAATTTGCGACAAATAAATAGGAAAGACAATATGAGACAAATTATTTTTAGAAAAATGCTTATCGAGGCACTATGTATTTAGATTAACACATTCAATGCCTTAATTTCAATTGATAACGAAATGGTAACGTCTGTCGATAACATTCTATAATACTGTCATTTTCTGTCAATATATTCTAGTTGCTGTTATCAGACCCAGTAAATAATAACCTGATTCAAAGTAGCTTAAAAACATATTGATACATTCTAATTCTTCTAATGGAAAATATTTTTTATTTACCTTAGATAATATTGTTTATATATGGGTGGAGTATTTGGGAGAAAATTTGCGAAAAGTTTAGTAAATACCATCAACTAGTCTTCTAAAGTAAAAAATGATCATTTCAGTTGTTCATTGTTTCTAAAAAATGTTAAAGAAAATATCCTAATAGTTGTTTTCTTTCACAAACCAATCAGTCCCATAATAGAATTGGTCATACAAATTAGCACCGGTGCATTTTATATGTAGTTAAGTTAATTTAAAACATGCGTATGATTAGATTAATGATAGAGAGAATTATTGTTTATTTATTGATTTGGGATACTTTCATATCAACTATGGATACTCATAATATTATTATAAAACCCATGAATCAAGTACATTTACGCATAACAATTTATATGAATAAATTTAATATTACACTCCGTGATTTTTTTAATGTGATACAACTTGCTGTACGAGTGGTTATATTCCTAAGACACTAGTATGTCAATGTGGATGTAAAAGTGTACTCATTTATATATTTGAAGGTCAGCGTAGATGACAAAGAGCCAAACTTTCGAGTTGTCTAGGCTTCCAAACTTTATCGTACGCTTTAGAGCAGTCGATGGCCGTAGCCAGAGTCCTGTTATGCGGTTCTGTTCAAATCCGTTCTGGGTAGTATGACAGTGACTTATCATATGATCTTCTATTGATTTTCCTCTCTGAAAACCCGCTTACCAGTAGTTGATCTTATTTTCCCTCTCAATCCAATACATACATCTATTTACCTCCATTTTCTCCAAGATTTTAACTAGTACCGGTGGGAGATTCACGGTCTAAATGATTCTCTTGACTTAGGGTCTTTTACGTTTTTCAGAATAGGGACTATTGGAGCTTTCTTCCAACAGCTTGGAACACTTCCATTCTTCCAGCTATCGTTACATATGTTCAGGAAGTACTCTCTGATTATTTAACCTGCTTTCTTAATCATGATGGGTTCCACTTTATCATGCCCCCCCTCTTTATGTCATTTGTTTGTTCGAGGGCTGTGTTGATTTCGCTTTTTGTAAATTTGGTTTCAATGTCTAAGTCCCCTTCTAGGTTTTTAAACTTTTCTAAGACTCTAATTTTAGTGGCTCTGTCTTCCAGGTCGGTCTTGATCGAATTTACCTCGGCATATTGTCGCATATTGCTTTCTCTTTGTCGGTTTTTCTTTCTCTTCCCTCCACCACCAAAGTTTCATTTTGGCATCCTGTTCTTTCTCCGTCACTGAGGCACTTCAAAAAATTTCGTTCTTGTTTGCACAGTGGCCGGGCATTCCCTAAGCCAGTGTTGTAGATTTCTGGGAGCCATGTTGCAGCGCGGGCCCGTGGGGTCGCCATCTTTGATGATGGCGCGGTAGGCAACGACTCCGGAGTAGTGGCCAGATCTGAGTTGGGCAAGTAGTGTGTGGTCTTTCCTGCTGTGGAGAGGTGAGGCTTTACCTGCATAAGTTATTGAGATGGTATTATTATTGGTTGAACGATCTCTTACACATGCTTTTGTGGCTGCCTTCGCTGATTTCCAAGGAGATTGTGGGATTTTGTGGATCATTGTTTTTGGTGGCATTTTTGGCTTCCTGGTCTATATTTTCGTTCCCTGGCAGTCCACAGTTCTCTGGCACCCACTGAAGAGAAATATTCATGGTGTTGTTGGATATGAGTCTTTTGAGCGTAGCGAGACCAGTGGGAGTATTTCTGCTGGTGGATTTGAGGCTGGTCAGAAGAGATTGGCTGTCAGAGCCGATAAGTATCGACATGTACTGCGTTGGCCCAGACTAAGGCCATAGCCATGGCATTGCACTCTGTTTCGTATGACGATGTGAAGATCCGTCCATTCGATCCCTTGCTGTAGATGACAACCGGTTGTCGGAGGTGCCGGTTGTGACGATGAAAGCACTTCTGCCCATCGTGGAGCCGCCGCTGAGGGAGCCGTCCGTGTAGATAGTGATGTATTTATCGTGCCTATTTATGGAGCTGGTGCATCTTTGATTAGCTTGACAGTTGGTGTCGATTTGGGCGGAGTTCCTCATCAGCGTGGAGTAGATCTTGATGCTTTGGGAGGATTTTTTCCAAGGTGAAGTTGTATAGATCACCATCTGTTGTCTTATGACATTGTCGTTGAATATCTGGCTAGCCGCTACACTTGTTTCGTTTCTCTAGCTGCTTCTGATTTTCATTTTGTGTCTCTTGAGTTTGCTAGCGATGTCTTTCCTGTGGTTGCTGTCTGGTAGTCAAAGCGACTTTTCGTAAACCAAACTTGATTTTCTCTTAATCACTGTCTTATACGACTGGATGTTGGCTTCAAGCCGAAGAGCGTCAGTGGGTGTTGAATCGAGATGCCGGTATACGGTTCTGAGGACTGCGTTGTTGTGTTCTGTCCTTTATGTTCTGATCCGGTGGGTCATTGAACGATAGTGGAACCAAAAGTAGCTAAACAAAAATTGATAGGTTTAAAGTATGACAGCGGTCCGGAGCTAATGAGAGGAAGCTTTGTATATGACGATAGGGACCGGCAGCTTTGAAGGTTTGAGTTTTTCCAGTGCTCGCTCAACTTGGCTTACTGAGATAGTAAAGTTACATGGTAAATGTTCGTTTGTGGAAAGTGAAAAAGGCTGTTGAGGCTTAAATATAGATTTTAATTGGTTGTTAATTGTTTCGACTGCGTCAGTGATACTATCGGAAGAGTTACATGAATTATGAATTGACTTACATTAGGCTGTGTCTATGAAACAGTTAGCCACTTTCCAAAAATATCTGGAGTTGTGCGAAGCTTTTTAGGCGCAGTTATTATTTGTTTTATGAAATTGGTAATATAGATTTTCTTTCAAATGGTTGTATAGAGGCAAGTTATTCATTCTGTAGGCTGACCAGCGGTTTTGGATGACTGACTTTACAATCGAAATTATCCTAAGTTTGTTGCGATTACTGAGGTGAATTTTTCACGGGGGTATAGTCATTTTTATGAACTGTTAATCTGTGTTGAAAAAAGGGTGCATTTTTCGTTGACGTCTTTGTCAGAATAGTAGAAGTTAGTTTAGTTGTAAGTAAACAGTTTGTAAAGTAAGTGATCAATGTTAGACTTGCGGTAGTAGTATTAGGTTTAGTGTTTAAAGGTATGCCTAGAATAGTTCCGGTCCCCAGAATACAAAATGGGAGCTCCTACTTCATTCAACTGTGTAGAGGCCAGCCTGTCAGGTTTGGAGAAATAAGGAAATAGTCTAATATAGAATTTTCTCGCTTGCAGGGTCTTTGACGAGGTTAGTAAGGTTAAGGTTTGAACAGACGGCACTGATGTTAAAACGACGATTGGAATCACCACAGACAATGAATGATATTGTAGTTGGGGTGGGTAGTTAAAAGAGATTCCCAATTTGTGATGAGGTCGCTAATAATATAATTACAATTAGAGTTTATTCGATCAAGAGGAATACAGATACAGAGGAACATAAGTTGAAGGTTAAGGAAGATTAGCCACGTAGCATCGATGCATTGCAGAGTGTAGACTGCGTAGTGTTGTTTATCTGGACAAGAATGGTGTGCCCAAATACAGGTGCCACCAAAGTATTTTAGTTGAAAAGTTAATTGGGTTCTGTCATTTCTAAAAAAAGGCATAATTGGGAATGTTAATAAGAGAGTCACTAATGCTGGGATTAAGCCAAGATTCTGTCGTGGCGAAAATATTTCTTTGTGGATAGGTACAAAGGTTATAATATCGTCGATTTTAGGGATAACGTATCTAACATTCGATTACGTAATAAAGGAGAAAAGACAGTGGATTAATTGTTCGTGGGTAGTTATTTACAGGTCTATTTGTTTTACTTTCGATTTCCGAATTTATAAAACCAGATTATCAAGACAGAATTTGTCAAGGACACGTATGATGTTGTTTGTGAAATCTTTTGTTTCGATGATTTTTTTAAATTTTATGTGATGACTCCTTTATGAGGTTGGTTAGTTTGTGCGTGGCTTTGCATGAGTGAGAGGGCCAGAGTAAAAATGATAATCTTAATAAGAATAATACATTGATGATAAAAATAATTAATAACAATTTGTTTGATGTGATATTCATAATACAGGATACATGGAAAGATGGTGATTGTGAGATCCCACGCCGGCCTTCAGGCATCACCGTGCTATGTTTGGCCTCTTTACATTTTATTATAAAAATTAAAATATGTATTACAATGTTAATTGATATTCTAGTTAAATTCTTTTTAGTTGAACGAGTATATATTATAAAAATACTTGTATTTCATAACATTTCCTGTATATAATATTGCAGTATGTATTTACAATTTTAATAATAAATACCTTTTTCATTTGGTAATTTTTTTGTAGATATATATATAAATTGTTTAAAATCGTTTTTGTTAAAGAAATTAACTGCATTTTTAATACAAAATCTGAAAAATCTTCTAACAAAATTTGTATAGATATAGATAGAATTAAAAAAAAAGTATAGTCGAATATTTGATATACTTAATATTATAAGAAATCTGCAATAACTATTCTCGACTTTCTCATAAAAGAAAAATAATAAAGCTGCTAGATTTTTCTGATAAAATACAAATAAGAAATCATTATGGACTTCATAAAAGTTATCGACTTTGTTAGTGAATATGGAATGAATATTATTACAAAAATAATAGGAAGTTCGTTTAAGAGGTCAGAATTAGTTTTGACAGATTTTATTTTGGTTTCCAAATTTATAAAAAAACTTGATTTTTTGGTATGAATTGGTTGACATGTCTATTGACATGTCCACGGTTGATTGTCCATTTTGATAATGATGGTGTTGTTTGGGATTTTATTGTACATGTCTTTTCCTTTACCGAAGGTTTTTCATTTAGTTGATAAATATTAAAACAAAATATTTATCATGATTTGTGAGTTGTGTACGAGCTTTGGTAATTAAGCTCTTTTTAGAGTTTTGAGAGGGTAATGTGATGGTGACAGGCTTAATAATAAATAAATAGGACGAGGTTTATCTGTTTTTTCCTAACTGTATAGGATAAAATTGTATAAGAACGTTGTCAATGTTAACAGTACTACAGATCAAGAATTTTTTAAGTAGTCACCAGTAGAGTTTTTAAGAATTTTGTACACATTAGAGTTGCAAGCGTTGCTTTCGTTTTCCTCAATAACAAGGGCTTAAATAATAACAGTTTCCTTTAGTTTAAAAAAATATAAGTCTTACCATTGCATTGAGTTAAAGTATAAAGCAAGTAAGTGAAGAGGCTGTGTAATTTGTAAATTTTGTTTTTATTAAGAATTAAAAGTAACAAAATAATTCTCTAACTTTCGCAGTTCAATACCTAATCATGCGTTAAAAATGTAGTGTAACATTGATTTGAAGCACTGAATGGAAGATGACAATGAGCACTATAGCCATAGTAAGAAGAACAACTTTATTCATAGAACATTTATTTTGGTATTACAAGAAAGATGTTTCACTACAACAGTCATGAATATTTACGTAAAACATTGGAAACATATCCTTTCACACTAATTTAGAATAAACTGACATAAAAATAACCATAATAAACAATCGCGTCCAAATAAACGTTTATTGAAAAGCTTGGGTTGATGTAATATAGGTACTGGTAATGTTTGTGGTGTTGACAGGTGCCAGTACGGTGGTGATGAGTGTTAAAGTGTTGACAGGTGCCAGTCCGGTGGTGATGGGCGTTGTGGTGTTGACAGGTGCCAGTCCGGTGGTGATGGGTGTTGAAGTGTTGACAGGTGCCAGTCCGGTGGTGATGTGCGTTGTGGTGTTGACAGGTGCCAGTCCGGTGGTGATGGGTATTGAAGTGTTGACAGGGGCCAGTCCGGTGGTGATGGGCGTTGAAATGTTGACAAGTGCCAGTCCAGTGGTGATGGGCGTTGTGGTGTTGACAGGTGCCAGTCTGGTAGTGATGGGTGTTGAAGTGTTGACAGGTGACAGTCCGGTGGTGATGGGTTTTGAAGTGTTGACAGGTGCCAGTCCGGTGGTAATGGGCGTTGTTCTGGTGATTCTGGTGGAGTTGGTGTTACCTGCTTGTCAGCTCTCATGATATATTGTGGTTACACATTCATAATACATAGATAATTTTCAAATTAGTACCATCCATTTGGTGGAGCTTTCTTTATTCTGCTGTTAACGGTATGGATGATTCTATTTTGTTACCATCAATATAAAAAATATGGCCTTGATCATCCCACTTATAATTTTGTGTTTGAAGAAAACTTAAAAGCAGGCGCCCCTTGCTCCAACAGTATTTGGGAAACGTATTAACTGTCTGTTTTAATATATTTTCAAACTGATAAGATTCCGAGCATCGATCACTATGTAACTAGTATGTAGATGGACAGTACAGAGCTATTGTGTAGATTGCTTGAAAATGTATTAGTGTCTTCTGTATTGTGTACCTAGTTACGTAATTACCTTATTTCGATTTCATGTATTATTAGTTTGTATCTCGGTAGATTAGGTTCTTTATATTTATAGCTGTTATACATACTGGTTGATGTGAGTTGTCCTGCCACTGTTTATATGATATTAAAATATGCTTGTTTACTGTTATATGTTTATATATGTTCTTTCAGATATCATATACATTTCGTCTAATAAACAATTTGGACAGAAAAGTGGTATTTCTTCAGTAATGGTTCAGATTGAGGCGGTGGACTTGGGGATAATTAGGCTGTTTCTTCCTTCAATTTATGTTTTCTAATTTCTTGGTAGAGATTGTAGGCATACAATTATGAGCTACCTCAGGTGTTAATTTTACTTCAACTACAGATTTCTCTTGCATTAATTTATTATTCCTTTTGTGTTTCTTATATTCGTCTTCACTTAGCGCAACCATTTGTCGGAAGGGCTTATCACTTAAATTTGTTTCAATTTTTATTCTCACATGTAGATACGAGCTGATTACGCACCAGATAGACGTATTGAGATTCCTCTCCCAGTAGGATATGACTTCGAACTCTTAAATAGTCGGGTGTCAGCCGGTGGAGATCGATAAATAGATAGAAGTTGGGATTGTCCGCTACAATCTTCTTGAAAACAGATGTTAGAAATACAGAATTCCCAGGGAAATTTGACGTCCGAGATGATTCACTTGGCTGACATCGCGTGGGTTCTTGAAAATAACCAAGTATTTAGTATTAAAAGATTGTGTACGCACTTCTTCACCTGACTGGAATATATCTTTTGTCATCATTATTGCAAAGTATTGAAGGTGATACATCGTTCTTGTAAATGGAGAGGTTATAACTATGTCGATATTTTATTTCTTCCATGGAGTCATCAATGACGATAACATCATACGGCTTTATGAGAGATAATGTTTCAACTGTAGGAACACCATCGTACACAGTAATCTGCCTTTGTAAGTCAATGAGCGGCTTGTATTGCAGACAACTACCTGTGAATGTGTAGGAGTTGTTTATTAAATAGTTTTATCACGATTCAGAAGTAAATTATCAACAGAGGTGGTTTTTCCAGACATAGTCAGCTCCACTATCATCATGCTATCATTATGCTATAGGCGTAAATCCATCTTTTTAATTATACACTGGTAAGTAATCATTTCATGTTTATAAACATAAAGACGCATCTGTGCGCAATCAGATATCTGTCAAACATGTTTGATACTGAGACCACGTGGGGACAACAGCCTCAAAAGAAAACACACATGAGAAGGAGGATGATAATGACTTTGAGTCACAATCTGAACATATTAAGGATGTGGATAACAAATTACGACGCTATAAGGATGTTGCAAAGCTGTGGATATCAAACATTCATATTTATTAAAGTATATTCTTCAGAACATAACAAAAGACGAGATAAATCAGGCTCCACTCTGATATTGAAATATTTGTCAAGCATAGAATGTTAGAGACTCTTATTTTTATAGATAATTGCAACAGAGACGATGCCTTGCAGCTTCTTTATATCCTTTTTGTTGAATTGAAGATGATAAGAAATAACCGTGTTACTATGAGCCATACTTTGGAGGAGGCAATCAAAGGAATCTGAGGGATCTGGAGAAATCAAGTGCATGAAACTGTTGGCAAAATAACAAAAATGGAGGTGGGCGATGACGAAGAGATAACAGAGGAAGAGCACAACTATAAATTTGACGAGGAGAATTAAAGGAACAATTGTATAAACATGGATATCTATGTCTCGCTGATTAAAAATAGCTGGTAATAACAGATTATCATTACTACCCTTTCAAAGCGCACAAGAAGTGGGCTACTCGGGATAGTGATGAAGATACCTATGATTTTAACTTTGACAATTTCGATAACATGACGGAAAAATTACTGCAACAACAAAATGTTCCTACTACTCTTAGTAACACCGTGAATTTCTTGACAATCTTCGTAATATGTTGTTTGAAGAATGGAGGTCATCGCCAAAAATACAGAGAATTCATGATGATATCTATGACATTGTGCAAACCAGAGGAATAAATGAGGAGCGCGCTTTTCGTTACTATACAAATATATGCCTAAACAATCACGTACTGCAATAGTGCTCAGAACTGTCTTATCTCTATTATAGTTATCTTTGATGGTAGGTTATCCGAAATGACATTTACTAATGCTTCCGCTGTTTTATATAAACATTCATGACTGTTGTAGTAAGATTTCCTTCTTGCTATAACAGAATAAATGTTTCTATGGATGAAATTATAATTCTTTCTTTGGATATGGTGCCGCCTATGTGAAAAAGGTACTTTGAGATCATTTAGTAGTGTAGGGAACTTTTGGCAAACCTTTAGGGAACCATTTAGAATAGATATGTCCAGATTTTAACGTGTCTTACTAACCACTGCTACCAGGAACAAATATATAAATAATCATTATAGCCTGGACAAACATTTTTAAATCAGTCCAATGATTGATTCAATACGACAGCGCTAACAGTTTACTACAACTAGGATTACGTTGCGAGACTCGAACCACTGACCTACGGGTTTGTAGGCCAGCGCGTTATTGCCTCAGATACGCTCTTCTTAAAATTATAGTTGTCTGCAAGCATTCTTATACTTTTGAGTATACAGCTGGGTTGCTGTACACACGTATTGAGATTACGTCACTTTAATTGAAACAATTCAAAATACGGTTGTATTATTGCTAGACTACTGAAATTTGAAACAAGTAGTATATTTGTAATTTATGTATAATTGTCGAGTGATTATGGTTTGCCTCTGATTAATCGAAAAGTGTTAACTAAGGCTATTCCCGTAATTTTTTCATTTTATTATGAATTAATTTAAATACTAATACATAATCCTGCGTATTTAAAAAATTGAATTACGCGATCAAAAAATATAATTACGCGGGCCAACTTTGAAATTACTATGTAATTATAATGTGATTAAAATTACTATGTAATTTGAACGACGTGCTCAATTCATACGTTGCTAGGAGACGGGATGGTTTTTAAATTCCCGCGCACTTTTAAATTTGAATTGGCGCTTGAGTGTTTGCGCAATTTAACTCGGGTGGAAGGGGAGAGGGGAGATGGGGAGCCTTTATTCTTGACAGGTCACATGACGCACTAGCGTTCCAAATGACTACTTATTCTATTACTTGGGCCTCATTTTACGTCCAACGTTTTCCTCTAACGACCGAATGTCGTACTAAGTAGGAAATGAAAAAAATTATACAATACAAATGGAATTCAAGTAAGCCATTGAATTACGGTCTGATTCAGCGTCCCATCTAGTGCGAAGAGTTTTATCGAAGTTATTGAGATCAGTATGACTGACAATGATAACCTCAAAAGTCTTTACTAAGAAAAGAATAGCCGAATAAAGATGCTCAAAGACAGTGGTGGCGTTCACTCCAACGTAATATAATCCAAAAAGTACAGTGGGGCCCCTACCTACACAGTTGTGAGGGTTCTATCTACACACATGTAAGGCACCTTTTCCTCATCGGACGCGCATGTCATGTGTAGTTAATATATGTCTACTTAATAGATTAAATACAAATATCAAACAGTTACTCAGAAAAGATCCCATTCTAATTTTATAAATACAATTTCGTCAGTGATATTTCTCAGCTTGGACGTGAAAGTAACATTTCTTTTTAGAGTCGTTTCTATACTGCTTAAATCTCCACAAACTCACCGATATATCGCTCAAAGGTCGAGGTGATTAGCAACCATACAGACATGAATCGGAAGGAGTAGGAGAAGTAAAGGAAGGCCTGACAGAAGCCCTGCTTCGCTGCCCATCGATAGCCCTCCTGGTCCGAGAGAACTGCCACTCCACGCATCAGCCACTCCGGTACCACGTAGAACACTAACACCAGCAGGTCCGACAGAGACATGGCCATGAAGTAGTAGGAGCACTTCTGTTTCCTCATCCGCCGCTGGGTAAAGATGTATATACAGAAGAGGTTTCCCAGAATCCCCATCAGTGCCACAACTGGGGTGACAATAGTGTAGAAGTAGAGACTCGCATCTACAGCTGAGCTCCGGCGCCGTCCTCCCATAGAGGCCATGTTGTGGTTCAGGCTAGAGTTCGAGCAGTTTCTCTGCTCCAGGTAGACTTGAGAGATATTGAGGGAGCTGTAAATCGGTTGGCCTTCGCTCCCACTGTCACCACCAGGGTCGATGCAGTCGAATTGTTTGCGGTTGTGCCAGATATCATCATTGGCAACTTTTTTTTTAAACATCTTTAGAATGTCTTTGAGTAGGGAACTGGTATTCATTCTGAAGCTGGATTGAAAAAGACCACGGTTGTTAAATGATGTAGAAGCATATATTTATGTTTCCGTATGTATATTTCATTAATAATTAATTAACAAAAATATAGAATAACAAAAACATTGGGTAACTTGGTAAAGTAAAATTAGAAGAATATGTTTCATTTCTAATATTTTTTTCATTAAATTATTATATATTATTATTATTAATATACACGTTTACTATTAATTCATAAGATACGCATATCTATGTTCATATACATGATACACACAAATTGAACAAAAATTTTATAACTTACTGTATGAATTTAAAACGAATAGTTAAGAAATTTCATTATCTTGATTAAATTGAAAATGAGATGAAACTATTACTTTTTTTACATGTGAAAATTATATGATATTGATATCATATTGCCAAAAGGATATTTTTTAATATTTTGACATTAGTATAAATGTAGTTGATATTTCAAATTATGTAATACACAAAATACCTAACTATTCATTATATTAGTATCATATATTTTGTAGCAATAATAAATTAAACATTATTAGTCTTGTTTAGCCGAAAATTTGCTTTTATACTGTAAATATATAAATATAATATGAATACCTAACTATAACATGAAATAAAAATAGTATGTGTACTATAGGAAAAATTAGTACCTATTACAGTATGTAGAAGCACAATAGTTCAACTTTTTAATGATATTATGAATATTTCTCGCTTTAAGTCGATTTTCAGATTATGACGATTAAGAGCAGAGCATCGTTTTAAATTTTGATAAATTAAATCATAATTTAAAAATTTCGTTTATGTTTTATTAAGAGGTTATATTCAAATGATTCCTATGTGCAATCAAATGACCATGTTAAATATTCTACCAGTTCAATTTATAGACATAAAACGAAAATATATTGCTTTGATTCTTCCCTTTAAATTAATTTTTTCATTTTCTAGAAATAATAGAATTGATAACCATTTTCATTTCATGGTAACCTGTATTGTTCATAATCCAATATATGTTCGGTTTAAAAAATAATCTAAATATTTATCGTTATTTAGCAAATATTTATTTTCGTGTAGAAACATTTTCAAGAGGGAGCAATTTTCTTCAAGATTTTGGAGGACTATAGCCTCCTTAGCCTCCACGGCTCTTACGCCTCTGTAGAATTATTGTAATGAACGGATTGTATTTCGGAAAAATGCTTAAATTGTAATTATAATTTGTTTATGATAATAGGTTTTCAAAATTAGATGTAATTATCGTTATTTTTTTACAATAGCTATTGACTAAATTTATAATTCACAATACATCGAGGATAACCTAATTTCTTTAAATTACCTATACAATAGTAAATAATACTATAATAATATAAGCAGGATAGCTGAGTAGACTTTTATGATGAAATGTTTATAGGGCGACCGATGAAGTTTTAATCTTCATTTAATCTTCCGTTTTAATCTTCACTTGTGGATTTGCTGTACAAAGTAAATTGTATTTATTTAGTTATATTGTTTTTAACTAATAATTATCTTATCATAATTAACATATCTTATCTGCTTTAATTGTAGATTTGATTTGTTGAAAATAAATGATGAAATATGGTATATTCCATATAATTAACAATTTTAATCTTTTAGAGTTTAAATGTTAAAAGAAAATTTCACAATTTATGTTAAACAAAATTTAACTATCAAAACGTATTATCGAATTCCTTTCGTATAGTTTTTCATGCGTATTGAAAGTTCAGCATTTTCAATTGACCAAAAATTATAAATACTTTATATTAAGCATTGTTTAATATACACAGATATTCATTCATTAAAAAAATTTAATTTTTTGAACTGCCCAGTATCAGTGAACTATTATAATTTTAATAATTTTGAAACTAAAATTTATGGATATAATTATGTTTTAATTTCATATCTAGTGATTGAGTCAGTTCAAAACAGTCAATCAACCCAAAAAGTTTCATCATTTCATATTCCAGTAAATTTGCTAGAAATAAAAAACATTTTAATGTTGATATTCAATGAAATCAAATTTCAAACTAACTTAACAATAAAAACTTCATTGAAGTTCATGAGTGAGTATGATCAGTTTTACCTGTTTGTTGGAAGTTAGCCAGGGTCTTACAATGTTTTTATCAACACTACCTATTAATATTATTAATGACAAAATAAAAAATAAAAAAATTATTTCAATCAATATAAAGTAACTATTTTTTTCTTCCTTTTTCTATAGAGTGAGATTTGAACAACTAATCTTTACATTACAATTCCAACACACTTTTCAATTTAGTTTGACTTAAGGTTTAGGTCACTGTAATAGTCTACACATATCATAAATATGAGTATATTTCCTTTTTTCTAGGTGGTCCAAATTTCCCCATGACTTTGGGTGGCACACATAGCCCCATTTTAATATTTAGTATTTTCTTAGAAGTAATATAAATTACAAAAACTAAATCTCAAATATAAAACCTTCCAGTTTATACAATATTCATTGCATTCATGTAAACGCGTCATATAAACATTTTGGAAGTAAAGTTTATACACTATAAAAACAAAATAAAAAAAACTAATTTAGGTATCTACTTATTGATATCACAATTTGTGATCTCTGTCTCTGTCATTGTTATTAATGTATAATGTTTTTTTTAAATAAATACATAAATTGGCCTATTAATTGATTGGTATGGAATTTATTATATTATTTGTAGATTTTAATGATCAAATGTAGTCGACACATATTCAATTAAAGGGGGCATTAGTGTGATCAAGCAAGGCTTTAAAGCAATATAGATGCATAAGTATGCATGAATTAAATGTTAAATGTTAGATGCTTTAAATATTAATGAAAATAATTAACTATTGTCGAATATACTGTGATACTTAAGAAAGTAATACAAATACATATATCAGTTCATATATTAAAATGTAGTTACAAATATAAAACGGTGGTTTATTCTGTGCAACATTGTAGAAATAAAATAAAATAAAATAAAAGACGGAAGCGCTAGCTGTAAAATATTTGTTAAATAAACCACACATTTTCGAGGTTAAACGTCCTAGTCATGTAGACAGATAACAAGTATAACAAAAATAACAAAAGTAACAAAATAATAAGTGATGTTTGGTACTATATGTGTGAAGATTAACAATCAGATGACACAATCAGATTAAGCAGAGCAAGGTAGACTAGTGAATCGAGTCTTTTTTCGTTTGGTTAGTCTTTTTGGTAAGCTCTCTTTTTCTTTCTTCCCATTTTAAATTTTCTTTGCCTTTTATCTATTATTTTTAACTCTCATTTTTACGATTGCCTTGTGCGTATGTCTTGTCTTAAAATGTGTTTTATTTTTCAGCATATATGTACAAGCTATATATTAGTATTCCTTCTCTCTTATCGATTCTCTAGTCTACCTTGCTCTTCTTAATACTGATTATGTAATCTGATTGTTAATCTCCACACATATAGTATCAAACACCACTTGTTATTTTCATTCTGTCTACATTATTAGGACGTTTAACCTCGAAAATTTGTGATTTATTGAACAAATATTTTACAGCAAGCGCTTCCGTCTTTTGTTTTATTTTATCTAGTTACAAATGAATGAGTTTCGCTTAATTTGGTGTTTGCATAACATTTTTAAAAATCTTTTCAGAATGCTTAATATAATCTGTTATATATATTTTATATACGTAATATTTATATCTTAAGTGTATTTATAATCATAGGAATAGGTATAATATATTATTCTGTATAATATAATAATTTTATATCATAATAAAAAATGTGTAGTTTAAAAAATATATGTAGATACAACAAAGTATTTCAAAATGAACATAACTTGTTATTAGCTATCTTGCCAAAGGCATAGTTTATGTATACATTAATATATTAAACTAATTGGGATATTGATTTAAATCGCACGTATCGGTATAACTAATATTAAGAAAATGGTTGTTTTAAGTATTTTAATAGTGAACCATTTTCAAAAACAGAAACTTGTTTTTATCATTAACAATAATATTATTAGTAAAAGTAATATTTCACTAATTACAAAGCGAAAAAATAAAATAAAAATAAATTATTTAATAAAACTATATATTATACAACAATAAATGATAATAATAATGACTACATCATAATTACATATATTACCACTATTTTAGAATTATTAAAGTGAACAACATAATATGTAATGATAATACAAAATACGTTATTTAAACAAATAAATATATTAAACAACATACAACAATAAATGTAAATAATATGACAATGTCAACTCACTTTTTAAATATACAAAATTAATAAATCCCTTCGTAAAATAAAAATGAAATATTTCTTACAATATGGATAAAGCAATATTATTTATTCCAATAACAGGAAAGAAATTATCCTTTTGCAGACCAAGAAAATATGAATATGTACGAGAACATTCAAGTCAATAAAACTATTCAGTTTAGAAAAATGATAAAATTCTCATCACCCAATGAAAAAATGGAAATGTTATAATTATTTTCTCGTCTAAGATTGGCTATTTAAGATGTGTAGAAATAATAAAAGTTATAGGAAACAAACATCATAAATCCAATATAATCTTATCATTAAATGTCTCCAAATGTAAAACTTATGAAAGAGGGTTATTATGATTAAGTAGATCCATAACAGCTCACAATTGTTGTCAATAAATAGGTATAAGGTGGAGTATACGATTTAGCTGTTGGTATAACATAGATATATATTATATCAAAATGTGATATGTCGTAAAAATTGTAAGAATGATATAAAGTTTTCCTGAAACATGATTACTATCTCATAAAGGACTTCTGCACAGCTTGATATCATGTTTACAGTTTTTTAAAAGTCATTCATTTTTCTAAATTTAGAATTATTGTAACATGCATGTATATTTTGAATAAATATATACCACTGTAAAAATTAATTATGGCATTTACAATATTTGTAAAAACTAGAAAATTCAATATTAACAGTGTTATAGTGCAAAGAAATACACAATGAGAAGAAAAAAAATCTTATAAATATTTGTATAGAATTATAGATACTGTTCAAGGTAAATATATTTATATAAGAATACATAAAAATAAATTAGACAAATATTGATATAAATAAATATAGATGTACTTTATACAAAACAATAAATATTTACCAAATAATATGAACATATTATAGCAAACCTTGAATATACATATAAGATGTATCTGTAAAAAATAACTATTTTGAGAAATATCGATCTATATTAAATGTTAACAATGAATATTGATAATTTTAAATTAATGTTAAATTATTAAATTAATTGTTAATTAAATGAATGTTAAATTATTAAATTAATTGTTAATTAAATGAATGTTATATAACTTAAATATATACTTAAGAGTGATATTAAGAAAAATGACAAAGTGAACATCGATCAATAATCAAAGAATATTGTTATTTTTTTATTTCGCGTACTGTTTAGATCATATATTATCATTATGATTTACAAAAATAATCGTTTTCGCCCAACCAATACGTTTCACAATTTAAATACTTACAACATTAACAATAATTCAATTCTTTTGATTTTTTTATTAGCAATAAAATACTGTTTGATGAATAAATGTTTCTGCGTATGCAAGAGATAAGTCCACTATTTACAATTTTTGCATTATGTATGTAGGTATTTGCCTTATGTTACTGATACTGAATTGACATATAACTATGGTTATAGATGCGACTTACTAGAATGCTAGTTTATAAAAACATAAAATAATACAGCTCTATTTACACTAGCTTAAATACACGATTAACAAAAACATGTTTTCAATTAAAATAAAGTTAAATATTTTTAAATTTAGCAACGGTATATCTGTAATATTTAAGAAAAACTTAATTATTTTAAAGCTTATTTTATAGTGATAACGGTGAGCTGAATTGAACAATTTAAAAAGAAACAAGAACAAAATGTAATATTTACAATTTATTAAGTCGTTTTTTTTCGGTGACTTTCTCCATCATTAGTTAGTGCAATAAATTTCATTAATGACAGTTATATATATTGAAAGTGATATATATATATTGTTACATAATTAGAGTTATTAATAAGCATAAATAACAAGTTTAAAGAAATAAATTAGAGTACATTAGACAGGAATAAACAAAAATAACTATAGATAAATGCAATAGCAGGATACAAACAGACACAAAACTACAAAAATCAGGACATTATAATGGATACAAAGTACTTGGTTATTGCTATGGTGTAATAGAATATTAACTTTTGGCTTAATATATTTAATGAATAAGGCTTTTGTTATTTAATTTTTAAAGATATGACAGTTTTCTTTTAGAAACTATTTGCCAAACATTTTTTTATTTATAAACTGAAATTATTTCAAATTTTTTATACCTGTCTAAATCTTTTAAGGTTTTATTACTCGCAGAAAAATGAAAAAATATTCTATGTCAAGTGAAATGATATATTTGTTCCGAGTTAGGGAGTAACAATTATATCAAATGAGCATATAGTGATGGTGTGGCACATAATATATTGAAATCAAATGATAGAATAAATTCTTATTTACCTATGTTGCATGTGATGCACTTACAAATGCACTTACAAATACTTACAGGAACAAAAACAAAGGCATAACATATATGTTTCAATACAAATTAGGAGGGTCATGAACGAACACAAGTATGGTTACATGTGAATTCTGAAATTTAAGATAACGCCTGACTCCTGAAAGGTTGATTAACATTTTAATTCATTGTAATTTTCTATGAAGTCGCTAATAATGTAAGACTTTAATATTATGCATATTGTATTTAATAGTACAAATTATTATTAATCAATGCAAGAATTTTAGAAAATTAATTTCTGTAAAATTATTTTTAGTTCTAGAGAAGTCACGATATTTTAACGACCAACATATTTAAATTAAACAATATATAAATTCTAATTCTATGTGTGAAGTATGCTTACATAGTTCGTCCCATTTTCTCGCTTCACAAAGAAATTCTTCCTGTATCAAGGTTATTTAGCAATTTCTTACGTTATTTAAAAACATTCTTATATGTTTTTCTAACTATATTTTAATTTAAAACAGAATTTTCGACAACACAATTCGGCCATATTTAAAATTATTTGAAAACTAAATAATGCAATTCTTTTGATAGTTTATATTTTAAAGAATATTTCCAAAGAATATATTATCAAAGGAAGCAATGTACCTAGAATGCATTTGTTTAATTAAAACACATTAAAGAGTACCTTGAAGACATTTAGCATTTTTTATGATGATTTTAGATTTTTTAACGTCAAAAAATTTTGTGTAATAACTTATAACCAAAAAACCGTGTTATTAGGTTTATTTTAGAATTGAAATTGGCAATAATAATAATGAACAATCGGGAATATTTTTTACATACAAAAATTCATATACATAAGTAAGAGAAAAATTATAGTGATGTATTATAAAATTATATGATAAAATTCGTAATAGGTTTATAGACAATTTATAGTTCTTACTATCAAAATAAAACATGAGGAGAGAATATTTTAAATATTTCGATATAATAAACATAATTAGGTGAATTTAATATGATGAACGTAATATTTTGCAATAAAAATGAATATCCTCTTAAATATAGTTAATATTTCATTATACACAAAATTGTAAGAACCATATTATTTAGTTTATAGTCTACATAATGTACTTTTCTAATATTGTAATTATTATATACATTTATAATTATTGATTTTATTATAATAAAAATATATAAATACTCGTTCATATATTTGGGTAGTAAAACGTCTCGTTTTTAAACGCTTTTCAAATAATTGCACAGAATTACAAGGAATATAATACGTTGATATCTTTAAAACTTATGATTTTTAAATAAATTTGAGAACTTTAATTCTAAAAATCAATTGACTAATATTTTAGTTCTTTAATGACTTCAAAACAAAATTTCCTGTAATGTTCAACAGTATTTTTGTACGGGGTATTTAAGTGTTTTAACACAAATCTATCCAGCAGATTCAGATTAAGAAGAATGCCATGATTGGAATATGCAACAAATTATGAACAAATATTCAACTTTCAATTTTGCGTGGCACTCATGATGTTTAAAACCTAATAAAAGGGATACGTTTTACTCCCACATAGAACATTTGATCTATTTAGAGACATTATGTAACACAAGTTTTAAAAACAATATTTTTGGAAACAATAAAGATAAAACATACTGTGTAATATGTAACAGTTTAAAATACAAGAAAACGGTATTGCTAAAAATGATGATTGAACTTATCGGTTTTTCCAAATGAAATAACCAATTTACATATTTTTCATTAATATATAAACAATTTACAAGCTAAAGTGATAAAATTAATTAAGTTGTAAAATGACAAGATAGTAGTAAACAATAAATATTGCTATAATCTAGTGAATAATTTGTTTCAGATATACAATTAGAGCTTTAAATGTCAATACAACGTTAAGTGCTAAATACTTTTT
The DNA here is from genome assembly GCA_036023295.1 of Invenusta paracnida. Classification (NCBI taxonomy): domain Eukaryota; kingdom Metazoa; phylum Platyhelminthes; order Proseriata; family Coelogynoporidae; genus Invenusta; species Invenusta paracnida. Next base: position 4,920 of record JAYRBW010069140.1, on the reverse strand, counting down.
AATGATTTTAAAATTCTATGTTATCCACATACTATACTTAGTTAATACTGATCATACTAATATTTATTAATCAAAATTGATCATAACAGAATTAATCTCTATTTGAAAAATATCTCTATCACCAAAATATCATAATTAACTAATATTTATTAATCAAAATTGAATCATAACAGAATTAATCTCTATTTGAAATGGACCTTTATTTAATGGACCTTTTATGTAATCTGACATCAAATTAATTATCAAAATGGGGAAAATATAATCATAAAATCTTACATACAAAAAGGTGAGACTCGATTACAAAAAATGGAATAAACCAAAGTGATAAAATAATAAATACAGCTTAAGAAATACAGAGGAGTGAGTGTAAATCCTTTAAAAGAATCGAATAGAAAATCGTCTACACTGCCAGTTGAAAATTCAAGAAAATAATTAAGATTTAATTTCTTAATATTTAGAATAGTTAATAAAAGGACTTTTAAGATGCGTCAAACTTGAAGCAAAAATATAATTATTTAAAATGGAAGATAACTTAAAACTTATTGTATGGTTACAATTCTTAGACTGGACTGTGAGAACGTTGTTTAGCATTACAATTTAAAATAGTAGATCTTTGCTCTTCACTTCGGATGGACAAGTCTAAGCCCCTTTATATAAAATGCATAACAATGTTTACATTGAATTGTACAGATTCTAACTTTTTAGTTGATTTCAGAATATCGGAGAAAATGTAAATAATAATAGAAACAGGACAAAAAAGTAATTTAACTGAAAATTTATTGAAGGACAAATCTGAGATGGAGATATAAAGCATAAAGAATTTATCTTTGGTTAAAATTTTGTTTTGACTTTTTGTGATAAAATGATTTTTTCGTGCATTATGCAAATGTCTATTTAAAGTTTAAAACTTAGGAACCGCGTAATGATTTAAAACTATATTTAACATTGGTATCTAAAAGTTCATCACTTCAAAACGGAGAAATAATCTCTGAGTGAGATTAATTTTATGGATGATAAGAAAAACAAATTTGAAAGCACATCTTTAGGGAAAATCTTGAATTTTAATAATGAAAAGAAATCATAATTAACATATCTAAGAAAGAATCAACATAATTCCAATTTATTGAAAGAACGCAAAGGATTAAAAGGAGTTGAAAATAAATTAAAATCATGATTAAAGTTGGGTAATTTTTCATCGATGTTATATCTTATCTAAGATTTAAGTTTAATGACAAAAACTCAGAATTTATTCTATTTGTTCTAAAAATAAATTAGCAATGCTTGTAGAAAGCATATTCTTCAAATTAAATCTCCAAATTTGTTAATAAAAACATTCTTAAAAGGAAATGTGAAAGATAATTAATTCCAAGCAGCATGTTAAGTAAAAAAATGTAAACAAAAAAGTTATATGCCGTAGAATTTGAGATACCTTACATATTTTACAACGTGTTTCATATGTACACTTTAGAGAAACAGAAAATATGTGTTACATAGAATAATATAATTGAATTATAAACACTATTAAATACAATTATTTTCTGTGCCATTAAATGGTTTCTATTAATATTTAATACAATCAGTAATGCAGTAATCTTAATAATTCAATATAGCGCATGTATTTTTGTGTTAATTTATAAAAACTATTTATAATTATTGAATTATTAATATGTATAATAAAATCATTAATTCTATGAAAAACATTCATTTTATTTTTTTCTAAAGAGGACGACAAAATATAAAAATTGTGTGGCTTATAGCTTTTCTATTTACAATATATTTTATAAAAGAAAAACCTTTAGCGCAAAAATAAAACAACGACCAGATAATTAACCAAAAATTATTAAATACAAGTCTTGTATTTTTTTCCTCTTCCGATGACCATCGGACTTGTTGATGATTGTGTTTAGAGAGAGGCAATTTTGTTCTGACATGTGAAATAAAAATATATTAAAACAATTTTTATAACAAAATAATTAAAATAAGAAACTTTAGTCTAAGATGGCATCTTGCGTTCCAAAAATCAAGGGTAGGATTTACCCGGTATATTAGTAAAAAGTGAAATAGCGTTAAATATATAAATAACTTTTTGTTCCATGTTAAACTTTTAAGATCTTAATTTGACCGAAATCACCACTATGTATTAAATGTAAATTTTGAGTAGACTCTTATAGAAGTGAAACATTCAAAATTAGTTGTTTAGACAGTTTATAAGTAATAGAGTTAGAAATATCCAGAAGAAATGTGCAAATAGTTTATATTATTTAGGTAGGCCATAAACAGAAGCCAAAGAGAAAAGAATGATTTGAACGACAATATAATCGATTTGTTATTAGGGTAATCACTAGCAATATATTTTTAAAATTTGTTAAAAGACGACTGAATTTTATGTAAGGAGTAATTGTCAAAACGGTGTTACTCTCAGAAAACAAATTTTGCATTTTAGGCAAATATTCTTGGGAGTTAAGAATGACTATGTCAGGGAATACTTAAACAAAATTATATTATAGTAGTCTCTATAGACTATGTTTTAACTTTTATCGGCAGAACTAATTGTTATCGATTTATTTGTATAAAGAGAACTTAGAGCAGATATATAATGCCTATCTAAAGAATAAATTATAAAATTAATTGAGGCTGGAATAAATACACGAATACTGCGCAAAATAACATTGATAGCTCGGTCTTTTCCATAATATTTATTTTTAATATGCAGATGATTTTTTATATTAAAAATTGCTAATTTCCCAAAGCAAAGTTTAAAAAAGGCAAGTGAAATTAATAATAATGCTTATATTTTTATGTAATAAAAGGAACGTTATGGTATAAAACACAAAAAAATAGTTAAAACATAGGAGATTCAGTGAGCAAGAGAACAGAATGAATATACTATTATATCAAAAGCTATTATAAAATCTAAAGTAAACAAAGATACCTGATAATATCAATGACAGCCTTATTTTTGTAAAAATATAATATGTAAATAATGTTTTAAATACTAAATAGGTATATTTTTAATAATAAAGGATATTAATTAAATAAAAACAAGTGTAAATATTATCCATTAACATCCACAGATAACAAATTATTTACTAAATTTAAAATACATAATAGGTACATATTTATAATAAAACAGGTGGATAAAAAAGTATAAGTATAAATATAGGCATAAAATGAAAAACTAAATGAAGGCAAGATCAACTTCGATGAACAATGTTTGATTAATCACATGTTAATTATACTCTTATTTGTAGCTAATTAAAATCGTTCACTGGCTAAGAATGTTATGTCATTATAACCACAAACATGTTAGTAGACATACAGAATGGAATACAGAAATATTAATAGAATCGTGAATTTTCTACACATTTGTTAAATTATTCTCCATGTCTTACATCTAGAATACTGCATTTTGATCACTATATTCGCTGTTATCCTTGTCTTGTGGATGGTTAAATTCATCTTGGTCTGTAGATAAGTAAGCAACAGAAAGTTTATATAAGGGGATTTTATAAAAAATTGCAGATTAAAACCATTAAATTTGATGTGCATATTTGTAAATTGTAAAAAATGAGAAACGTTAAAAAAAGTTAATAAAATTTCCTGAATAAATTTTGTAAGTTATATGTTGTGTTCTAAATGTAATTAATTAATTTGTGTAGCTATACTATTTATAGGTATGTGGGTGTAATTTCCCTTAATCTAATTATTTTGTACATTCCTTCATTAAGAATAAAGTAAACACATCAAGACCTATGTTATTAAACAAAGCAATTATGTACGTAAGATTTTTTAGATTTTTCTTACAAATGTAGAACAATATACAATGTTGTTTAAAAAGCAGAATGTTCGCTTTTGGCTCTGTATAATTCAAATAAATTATTGATGCTGATTAAGTTTCCGATATTTAGACAGTATATATCAAAAGGATAAAGATAAAAACTATTTTCTCTAGAATTATGAGAAAATTCTAGTTATAATTAACAATATAAAAGCGACATTTGTTGTGGTACAATAATAATACTACTACAAATTATTTTTTATATTAATGATTATTATTTTAATGTGAATGTTATATTAACATTTCGAGACGATGTTAACACATATACGTATACTTACACATAATTTAAAAATAATAGAAATATACATACAATTTGAGTCAAAAATTAATAATAATCTGAATTACTGGTCTATGGATATATGTTGTAATAATCCCTATTATCTAAATTTATAGAAAAACATATGTTTTCGTGTTGCAAAATTGTTCGCCAACTCAATGCATTTCAGCAGATAACAGGTAAGAAAATGAATAGGAGGCATAACATTCCAAATTATGACATTATTCAGTTACAATTATTAAAAGACAGATTCATATCACATACAAAATCAATTGAGAAAATGCAGACATGGTTGAGAATAATTCTTATCCGAGCCATAGACTTCTAGATAAACTACAGGACGCGTCACTTTAAATTGTGTGTTTATTTTGACGACAACATATAGCGGCAGTAAATGAAGTAAAGCCAAAGACGTTTAAATATATTGCCTAGACTAGACATGACAATAGAAAGAGAGACAAAATATATGTAATTCTTCGGTTGACATCTTAGCCAATCAAAATCGACTATAACTATGGAAATTTGGTAGGCAAAAGGTTGCGTACATAAGTATAATACCATACTATGCATATTTTTATAAAATCGTGGTCATCGACAAACTTTTTTATTATTTAAGTTATACTCCTATATATTACATATGTTATAGCTGACATTCTAACGCATATGTTTATAATTTTACTTTTAATATCAGCACTTTATATCAGGTATATTCTCCCGTTTGAAAATCAACCGTTTATACTATAAAAGATAGTAAATTTATTTATTTTGCCTACCAAACAAAAAATCGATTCGAAACCGAAATTAC
>JAYRBW010069139.1:0-51511 GCA_036023295.1 Invenusta paracnida | reverse complement strand
CATAGAGCAATCGATAAATCATTAGGTACATTTTGCTATTAATATTTACTAGGTAATTATGAACAACTAAATTTTCAAAATTCAAACATAGAAATCCATAGAGCAATAGATAAATCATTAGGTACATTTTGCTATTAATATTTACTAGGTAATTATTAACAACCTATGTAATTCAATCATACGCTATTAGTAAAATACTTTTAACTTGCAAATATTATATATTCATTTATGCGTTCCGCTGCTTTAACAGGCTTATAACTAGTTTTTATTAGGCCGGGGGTTTTTTCGTTAAGCTTTCTGTTGTACAGTTGTGTTTCTGCTTTATTTTTCTCTGGTTGGGTTACTAGTATACAGACTATGTATTGACATTGTACCGATGCAAAGTATAAATCATGGTTATCTTTTCTTGTTGCAGGTGTGAAATTGACCCTTTGCGGCCAAGTGGATGGCAAAGATCTCACCGCTGGTGGACACCAGCTTGGTGTTGGAATCGAGTTCGACAGTTGAAAGCTTGGTTGGGCCTCGAGAATCCTTCTAGACTTCAAATTAAATCCTCTCATTCTTTGATCGACTTGTCTACTTTTGTCATATTAAACTGTTTTAATACAAAAATATAATAGATATATGTAATGAATATATACCCCTGTTCTGCTCGCTGTGTGTTGCTGATTACATAATTCTGTTTTCGAGCGCCCGAATCCAATTTAATTTAAATTGGTTATCTTATAAATTTAGATCCTCTGTTAGTAACACTTTTTTCTATTTGAATCTGTTTCATTATTTATTTTACAACTATCTTACTTATTATGAGAATTTACTGACAAGCATTGTCTATTGTGTATCTTAAATATAGATGTTTTGTTTTTATAAAGTAAGCTTTGCCCCGTTAGGTTTTCAATCATGTTTTCTAGTTTCATTTTAAAATAAAATAGTCTTATTATAGTAAAGTATTGTTTTTTCTTAATATGTTAATTGGTTACGGCTTCTATTTAAGCGTTGGGGTATTGGTGCTTTGTTGCAATAATATTTTCTTATTAATTACTCACGTTATAATTCATTGTTATGAAAAAATTGATAACATTATATTTAATACATTGATACTAAATCTTCCTCAAAATTCATGGTTTCGTAAAAATGCAGTCAAAACTGATTGTTTAAATCTACATATTATATGGTCTCTATATACTATTTATTAGCATATTATATTGGAAATAATAAAATTATTTGGATAATGGCGTTTAATAAATGTTCGTATAATATTGAACATGATGAATATTATAAATCATTTTTAATTTATGAATAAGCATATCCGCTTGTCCATCCTGCACTCGAATGGCCATTAAATGTTGTTTATCTAAATTGTTGAATTATGTATCCTGTTGATGTAGTGCATTCATTATCACTGTCACTCGAAAAGCACGGCAATTCCACATTTTTAATGGTAAACAGAGTAATTTTCCACAGAAAATATGATAATACCTATGTTTTTTTTCTTTTGTTTGCTGTTTTTTACTGACACTGTGAAGAAATTAGACCATTGGTATGTTTGCTCTTATCAGCAGCGGCCATGCTATAATTTTATTCACTTGACAAATACTTCATCAAGTATGTGTGCAGCAAGCAGTTTTGCTTATTCAATAGATAATATTAAATTTAAAACGCAATTGATCATCATCTGTAATTTTTTAAACTAAGTGTTGACTTTCTACTAAATTACTAATAAATTTTTGCAAACTAATTAATGGTTTTTGAGAAATATTTAAATATAAACTTTTAAAATATGATATGCGAGTATTATTCTGTTAGTAGTATATATATTATAAATAAATTAACATTTTAAAAATTGTTTCTATAAAAGTCAAAAACATGTTTCATGAATTACTTGATTTGTTTATTTTACATAACATAAAATGGATTTTAAAACACTATGTCGGGATCTGATGAATCATTAATTTTACGTTTAACTAGTTGCAGAGCTTTGTTTAAATCTATTTAATATTTAAATAATAATATGGTAAATAATATCATGGTATAGAATTGTTTATAATTTTAAAGGTTTTCTTGATATACTCATAGCATGTAAGCGGACAGTTATAAAAAATAAACATCTAATTTTTAGAAATGATTATTATTAAAACACTTTTTAAAACGTAAAATCAAAAAATATCGAAAAAATTTCTCGTCGCGAGCAGGATTCGAACCTGCGCGGGGAAACCCCATTGGATTTCTAGTCCAACGCCTTAACCACTCGGCCATCGCGACTTTCTCTAATCGATTGTAATTTTTATTTATAACAGCATTTATGCTTGATATGTTTGTTATAATAACTTTAATTCGTTAATTAATTAATATGTCAATATTATTACAGACACTAGTTCCCTCCCGGCTACAAGGAAAAGTGCCCCCCTATAATCGTAGATAATAGTGTCAAACCTTCAGAAATGGATGTCTGCCGGTGTTTGTTGTGAGGGTTAGTTTGGGAGCTGGGTATTAATAGATAAGGCACAAAAAATACCAGTTATAAAAAAGGCGCCATTATCCGGATCCCCTGGACCACCGCCCCCCTCTTTCTGCATCCCTGAAATATACTACAATACAAATTATATATTTAATCATAGTTATGTTACTTATTTTCTATTGGCTGTTCAGCCTAACCACATTCAAAGTCACAAATACAAATTTTGAATGAGCCCATGCTCATGTGCTTAACTTTATTCATAAAGACATATATACAGGATAGCTAATTTTATTCAGAGTACAATTACATGCATTTGATTTATGCCGATTGTAGTGTATCTATTAATTTCTTCTACGTGTTATGTTGTATTATACCTATAATTGGTTCGAATAAATATTATTATTACTATATTTTTTCATTACAAAAAAATATAATCGTAGGTATACGCACCAAATCGCTTGCTGATTGTTGTCATTATTGAAAAACCCACCAACTAGGGATCTCGGTACGAAAGCTCTGGTATTAATAGCATTTATTTGCGGTATTTTCTTATTTAAAATATATATATAATTAATATATACTTACCTATATATATAATATGAAGTTCAATTGAAATAAAAACCGGGGCCTCTTTAAGATCAAACTGATCACCCAAAGACATTTATCGTTGATTATGGCAAAAGTCTTGATTTGTTTGGCCACAGATATCCCACAGGCATGTTACTTATTAACCGTTTAACTAAATAAGCTTCATTTACAGCAATACCCTTTTCACTTGATTTCAAATTCAATGACTAATATAGCGTAAGACTTACTGTCTATAGCTTTTTTTGACTTTGTACATTTTAGAAATTAAATGTCTCTTATTTTGTGATACAAAATATCTTATGAAATTTGTATTATTTTAATTAATTAATATTTGCATAAATCCCAAATATATATATAACTGTTAATAAATAAAAAGTATAAGTGTCCTTTTTAAATGGTGCCCTTCCACTTTCATAAAATCCTGTATCCGCCGGTGACTTGAGTTGAATTAATTATGATATGTATGTATTATACCAATCAGACTGATTAGATAGATTACGATTTCTACTATTATTGATATGTTCATAATTGAAATCGTCGATTAATCATTTTACATATGTGACAAAAATTATTTCAAGGTGTTTTTTTGTTAATGGCTTAATAATATGTATTTTAAATACATTTAGATAGTTTATATTTTAATTATGCGTAAGATATCTAGGGACACGGGGCACTTTTGTGGTACATTTGAAAAATCTGGTGCACTTCAGTTGTATACGATTGTTGCCTGTTACTACAAAAAATAACTAAATTATATTATTGTATTTCAAAATATTATTTGGTATATTATACTATAAAAATATTATTTTATTTTTGTTTCACTTTCGTCGAGAACTACATAACACTGCGGGACAACTTATAAGAAACATTTTTTAACTTGTGAGTATTAGCAATTAAAGATATCTCGGAAAAATGATTAATGGAAATTTATATAATTTAATTAGGTACATACTCATATTCTTTAATAAATAAATCGTTTATATGACCGCCAGTAGTATATTGTCGCTCCTATTTTTTTAAAGTTCAAATGAGATGCTGTGATTAATATCAAATAATCAAAAATCATTATATATACTTTCAATGAGAAAAACTTTTCAACATATCAGAGATAGACTGCAAGCCCGTTCGGCACCAGATTCGGCTCTCGCCATCGAAATTAACAAAATAACAAAATTGTGACTTGGTTCAGTGTTTATTGCTCATGAATAGTACCTACATATATAGTAGTAGTAGAAGAGGGGTGGTTCTAGATGAACTCCTCAATTCTGTTTTGAAGAAACAGAGTTAGAAACATGACTCATCTCGGTTATGATTTGTTGGCACATACTTTATACATATAGGTACATGTTAAATGAAATTTTTCGTAAAAATTTAATATTATATATTTATTTTAATGAAATTTATAATAAGTACAATATTATATATACATTGAATACTTTCATACATTTCAATATACTATTTTTACACTACTAAAATAAAAAATGTTCATTATATATATTATGCAACAAATATTTAAAACTAGGTCAAGATCGTTCCTGAGTTTTGTCCGCAGCATTCAAACTTGTGTAGCGCAAACATTTCGCAGGAATTTCAAATATGCAATTAAATTATCGATTCCTATACAATATCTGGCGGTCAATTTGATTTTGACAATATGAAAATAATTAGAGCGCTTTCTGATTAATTTGTTAAGGCAATTAGCATAGCAGTTTACACAAACAAGGCAAATTAAAAAAGAGTGTCTAGACCATAGAAATAAATAAACAACTAGACAACTAGGGTCTACTCTAGACAATCATTAAAATTGCATTAAACTGAAATTGTTTTCTTTTGGAAAGTGTTGTCATTCTTGTCATATATTTTAACATACTGGGTTTGATGTGAAGTGGTTGTCACGGTGAAGTTGGTAGTAATATGTAGCCTATAAGACATCGGTAAGTAGTTTAACGTTTTACACTATCCTATAGGATATACTTACTACACTTACGCTATTTTTGTTTAACGATTTTTGCATTAGGTACTCGAGTTAAAATAGAAAGAGGGAGAAAATAAAAAAGTTGATCTATACCTTGGAAGCACAATATTGAATCCAATTAGAAAACTTTTAGAAAGCATTTAGTGAATAACGAAGAATCATTTTCGGAATTTTATAAGCTCTTTGGTATAAACATTTAAGAGAATTTCTACAAATAATTCTGAATAGATCTCTAAACCCCTAAACGTTTTCTAATAGTTCCTAAATGATTCCTTAAAGTTTCTTAAACACTCTAAATTTGAATATTTGATAAAGCTTTCTGAAATAATTTTTAAAAGTGCCATAAAATATTTTTAAAAGTTGCAAACTTGAACATTGTATGCTAGGATACTTTTTAAGTTAATTTGGATCCCCCCTTTTTCTCATTGTGCACAATGAAAACATATCCTAGGTCATATAAATTTCCAATTGCAGAACAATTTCTATGACAGTATTGTACCTTTGTGTTCTACTTATTTGTAATAAAAATAAAATCGAATTACTGTGAATATATAAATATATATATAATGTTGCAGCATTTATTTTCATGGTTGGCGTTTGTTTCACTGCATTAGATTTTAGTATAGCGTTTAATAAAAAATACTTCTGTATTATGCGTAATAGTATATATATTAAATAAATAATTAGGTATGTATTATTAACATGAAGTGAATTTATACATTATGTTAAAAATCCAATTTTATTCACAATATTATTAACGCACGTATTGTATAATATTTTTTGGTTGTATATATATATTAATTTATACATTCTTTTTAATTTAGGAATATTAAAACTGTTACAATATATATTTATTTAAATATAGAGACACTACAAATAGATATTTAAGAGAATAACAATACATAGTTAGGCCACAACATAGCGAATTAAATTTAGGACGGTACTATATATAAAGGAATTTATAAAAGATGTATTACCTAAATTCAATTCGCTATTTTGTTTATTAAATTAAAAAGAATGTTGAATGTTTAATCCTATAAGTTTGTTTATATTTGCCAAAAAGCAAATAAATTATTACTTCTTAATTCTTATGTTCGGTTAATAATATTTATTTTTACTCCAGTAATTTATTTAAAATAATCTAATTATAAGTATTTTAATAATGCGCTGAAAAATTAATAAATGTACCTTAAAAATTGGATAGAAAATATACATGTTTTCTATATTTCAGTAGGTATTTGTAAAATGCATTAATGCTAAATTGCTCAACGAATTTCCTTAAGTGGATTTTCGCGCTATCTTTGATTATAATAATTTAATAAAAATGTTAATTGTATTATTAACGATTAAAAAAGATATTCATTGTTCTTGCTTTTTTACAGAAGTAATTTGTGATTGTCAAATTGGCAATGTATCTTTCTTTGGGCACATTAGATTAGGTACTTTCTAAAATATTTTATATGCGGAAATTATTTGAAGTTATAATTAAATACTATGATATTACCATGCAAGTAATCATGGCGGTATTTATGAGCAACTAAATTGATTTTGATCTCATCAAGCTAATATAAAAATGTGATATTTAAAATATAACAAAATTCGCTCATAAATTGGATTATTGAAATTAATGCAATTGATATACAAGAAATTGCCGACGAATACTTATATATATAAGCGAATTATGCGATGAATGAGTGGCTGAAATGTTGGAATAGCAACGTGGTTTCCCAGCGCAGGTTTAACTTCTGTTCGCGACATGGTATTTAAGAAATACATTTGACTGATTGACAATAATTTTTAAGCTCATTACTTTTAATAATAATTTTGCAACTATTTTTTATTTACATATCAATACAAGTAATGGTATTATTGTATACATCATATATATAATCATTAGTTTAAGTATAATATAGCAAAATCATGTATGACACGGGTAAGGTCAATCGAATGTCACCAATCTTCTCTACAACACTCGATTTTTCGCCACCTCAGTCCAGTCTTCCTTCTTCCACCTGCGGCCTTCTAAACACAGTCTCACCATCATAACCTGGGTCATCCTTGTCTTCTTCTTCCTGTTTCGTCTATCAGGAAAGTTCACCTTGGTGCTGGTCTTCCCCCATTATTGCCACATTCCAGCACACCATATCTCTCTTGGATAGAGCTTGTTGGAGTCCTATTTATTCTCTGATATAGTCTTTTCCTCTTGGTCCTCTTCACACCAGTCGACTGTATCATCCAGTTGTTATCACACACTTGTTTTTTATGAATTTTAAGTATATATATGCAATTATTTTATACCATTGAATAAACATTTCTATGTTCTATTTGTCTCCAGAATTCTGTGTAACTTATATAAATAATCGAAACAGGTTCATATACCATGTATTTATTATTATATTTAATCGTCGCTTAGGATGAAACTGAGCTTACTCAAACGTAACCAAGATAAAACGATACATAACAAGAACAAAAATATATCTAGTTTAAAACATACGCTTAATATAAATATCCATGACTATTTCACATAATATAGGTACAGTATATTTGTTACAATAAATATCAGTTTCAATTTCCTTGAATGAATGATTATGCTATGTAGTCAGAATCATATTTACAGACATATATCAATATTTTTTTATGAGACAAGATAATTAATATGTAAACTTTCTTTTTCAATTGTTGATTATATTTTATAAGTTATGATTGCGTGTAAGTCAATCTTGCACTTATGGTCTTCATTATCTTATGAGAATAGAAGCGACTTGTTGTGATGTTATTAAAATTAGCGTAAATACTTTGAATAAAAAATGAGATATAACTATAACTAATTGTTTTGTCTATCATCTATTTGGCTTTTAAGAGTGAATAGTTGTAGATAGGTAGAATACATATCATGATTAAAGATACAATTATATAATTATCCCCGACACGATTAGCATTATTAAATACTCTTCTTTTTAATGAATGGAGACATACTAACAATGACTTTTCCTTACATTGCGTGTTATATATAGGTGCCTTATGCTGCCGACCGTTATAAGATACATACATATATGTTTACATATTATATATAATTATAATTGTGTTAACAATAAATTTGGAAAATATGGCGCCATACATATAAAATACTTTTTTTACAAAGTTTGTAGTACCTATAATTAATGGCTATAGAATATTTAAAGATGGATATTAGACACTAGGTTTAATTTAATATTCGTAAAAATATGTCCGACATAATTTGTGGTATTTTTATACTTATTGTAAATTCTTGAAGTATTTCAGCGAAGATATATCACTTAGTGTGTTATTGAATTAGACATAACATGTAAAACATGTATACATCTGTCCTTGTTATAATTTTATAGTGACCAATATAATTGATAAAAAATAACAATATAGAATTAAAATTAACTTTTTCTGTTCTGTAGAAATATATATGATGGGGATTGCGTGGAATAATTTGTATGATATATTAAATATATTAAATATATTAAATATTGAAGATTATTATGTACCTATATTGATAAAATTTAAATGAATGAATGTTGAGATCTTTAAATAGATAATTTGAATAACGAAGACGATAAATACAAATATAAAAGACCTTTTAATTTTCTATAACATAGAATATAAATGACCCTTTTAAATAACAGAATTATAACACAGAAATTAGGCAGTATTATATATATAAATATATTCGTGAATATATTCTCGTATATTTTTGTAAGTTAAACTTATTATCAGAATTGGCTTGAAATCAAATCAACAAAATTTAGATCTTTGCATAATTCATCCGATCCCCAGCTATTTTTATATTTGACGTAGGTATCTGCAGTACAGCATCTGAAGCGGCATATAACATCGGTCTTTTCAGGTACGATGTCGACATTAAATATGCTAAAATAAACATGTCATACAAGCTTATATACATACATATACATACGCAGATTTAAATAATACAGTCGAGAAGATAATGTTATACTTTAAAGCGGACTATGTATTACTCTGATCTTAAATTCCAACGTACACTTACTATAATTTCATATTTAATTGCCAAAAATTCAAAATTCAAAATCTAAAATGTTATATATACTACTACTATGAATGTTTTTATTGATATTTATGGGAGTTTTTCTTTCTACTTAAGTGTCTAAGATTAGTATCCGCACTAATTATATGCCCAAAAGAATGACTTGCAAACTTAAGTTCTCGTAACATATGTAAAATATGTAACGTCGGGTTAAAAAGCAATAAAATGTGTTTTGATTTATTGATGAGTAACATTTTGTCTCCATTGTATTTGTCTGTATTTTAAACAAATTACCTATCTACATAGCAATTATATTTATTTTTTGTTGTCATTAATTTTGGCGCGTAATTATAATTAAAAAATTGTTTAACTGAAGATATTTATTAGATTTAAAAACATGTATCAAATTTGTTTTTAAAAGGTACCGTTAGAGGTTTTATAATATTTTATTACGTAATTTTTTAAATACAAAATACTTAAATATCACAAATAAGTATATACATATATACGATTCATTGTCAAATCTTAAAGTTCTTTTCAATATTGCGATTGTTTCAAAAGATCATACAATAAATTAAGCTATTACTTGTAAGTATTTTATTTAAAAATTGAAAGTATAAAACTTATTTTCCCTTTAAAGTATTGATCAACATGAAGACATGTAATTTTAGTTTCTACTCATGAGCTATAAAAAATGATTCATCCATCTCATTTATATTTTAGTCAAATATGTATCTACATATATCTATATAATAGATAGAACAGATAATACAGTTATTTAAAAGAATCTCCCAAGTGTATGCCTTTATATTCTAATTGATGTTTAATATGCTTCTGGTAATGGAGTATGAAGTCTATTTTATCATTATAGATTATATTTGTACGTTTGCGACTCGAGGACGCACCAGAAACATGATTATATATACATGCACACACATACATACTTTCGTGGTATTTTCGGCCGTAATTTAGTTGATTGCATTGCTGAAGCTGACCCATCAATTATTCAGACAGAAAAATTATCTAACTGTTATCATAAATAGCTTTATTCCGAAAAACGGAACTTGCTAATGTAATACTATAGTTAATCACATTAATAACATGTCCTTCTTATGGACGCATTGCCCCAATAATGATATGCTCAAACTTATATCTACATATATAGCTTTTATTCCAAAAACACATTTTCCATAAAAGATATGCTACTAATTTATAATGTTTGAAAACAATCAAATGAATGTATCCCCCAGTAACATTTGAGTTGCAGAATTTTATTTTCCTTATATATGCATATCTATAGAAAATATTTTAAATGTCTCAAAACTTCAAAAACAGAAAAATGTGAATTGAGCATGCTTTTTGGCTTGAAACAACAACTGGTCACAGCAGTTAAACTGATATTGCTACCTTATTTGCCCATGATTACTCCGTAGATATGCTTTGTGCCTGCCATATATACCTATAGTTGTTGGGTCGTTACTACTATCCTATAGTTTTCAGTATACAACAAAGATATTTAGTATATCCAGAGGAGAGGAGACGGCGCATGAGCTAACGACGACGTAGCTAGAAGTCAGAAGAAAAACAAATTATTTATTTTTCTTAAAAAGCACGCAGCAGACCAAGTCATGTTGAGTGAGTATAGTGGTCAGCGATATGCCCATTCTAACTTTACTTTTTGTATGTTTATGTCTTTGTGTTTCGAGTCGATCAGCGGTGTATAAGCCTCATTTTGCGTATATATATATAGTTATATAATCAATTCGAGTAAAAATGAGACAACAACGACAATCTATACATAAAGCTTTTGACCACTCTGCTTTCCGTGACATTTTGCTTCCATTTTCAATTTTCGAATTCTCTTATACAATTATTTAAAACAAGGCTGACAAGCAAAGTCGATACACATATATGTATAAGAACTGTTTGTAACTATTGAGCAGGAGCCAAATTAATGGAAGTACCATATTTATTTAGATAGTATTATTCATAAGTTGTAGGTATAGTTGCTTTAGTCATGAAAATTGATGTACACATTTCGTATTTTATCTTCGAGAAAGATTAGTTGCACAGAGAAAAAAAAGAGTAACAGAAAAGTAATAATTTTTTTATAAGTTATTCTTTTAAAAACTTAAAATATTTAAAATAATGTAAAATATCGATTATTTATTCGGCAAAATAAGATCCGCTAAATATTTAGATTAAAAGCGCACCTGCGAAGTATAGAAATAGATTTATTTTATATTTCTTTTTCTTTTAAAGAGGCGAATATATAGCAACATTTATTTATATGGCCTGAATGATTTCTAAGGGATAAATGATATAGGTAATCACATCTTTGAATAATATTGGTTATTATTGGTGGGACCAATATGATAGAATATTTCAACCATAGGGTATGGAATAATGTACATTGTCGTTGATTGCATTGTTCAATATTTATGAAAAGATATTTATTTAGATCCATTATACTACAGTATAGACATGTGTTTATAAGGACGGATGAATTAATTGTATAATAGCTAAGAATGTGTAATATTTGGTACAGTTAATCAATATATATAAACACACGGGATATGATTTATAATATACATTTATTGTATATTTATTTATCACAAGAAGAACACAATTACTTATTGTTTTTATAAATAAACAATTAATTTTCTTTAATGTTGTTGTAATTGCGTTTACATAATATATGTAACATATATATTAACTTATGAAAAAACTAGTCGTATGTTACTTTTACTAAATCTTTTCTTGAAAGTGTATCTTATTAACCGAGACAAAATTTTATATTTCATATTCATATATGTACATAACTATAGTTAATGTTAGAGAAACAAAATTTAATGTAGTTAAATCTGTTTAAAATATTTACTTTTTTTTGCTAAAGTTGGTTGTTATAAATTACTACGTTTGTGTGGTTGTGCTTTCGTTTTAAATATTTAAAGTTCTTTTATAGGTTTTTTGGACGAACAACAGATCAAATTTGAAATTACTACATCAAATATGACTTCAAAATTTAAGTGGACAGCAAATGTGTAAATCAGAAGATCAAATTCTACATACGTACATCAAATCTGGAATCAAAATTCTAGTGGATAACAAATTTGGAAATAAGGTAGTCAAATGTGACATACGGAATTCAAATTTAAAAAGCAGTAATCAAGTTCAATAAATTGATACTTCACTATGTTAACTCGTTTCTGAATAATTTTGATTATTTCTGATTATTGATATATATTTAGAGAATGTACCTATTTATTCTTAAATATACTGTATATATTAATAAATATAATTTCAGAATATGTATATGTATGTATATATAAAATTTGAACATATCTTAATCTAAATTTGATTAAAATCTTTAGAAATATATTAAACATATTTAATCTTTAAAATGAACGCCATTAGTATTATCCCCCCTGAATTATGGTTTCTCAATTATTTCTCTTATTATTATCTTATTATGATATATACCACAAATCAATGTATATATATATAATTATATGTCTTATTTTTCTCTTATATGAAATTTACGCACAATGTATAATGGATGACTACATATATAGTATTAGATAAGTATGTAGGTATATATGTATGTATGTATGTACTATCATAATAAAAACACATTTTGAATATTTTAAATACGGTCAATCCATATGTTCAAAGTTTATACATATATGCCCACAATATATATTTTAAATATACATAGATAGAATATAATAATAAACGGAGAATGGATAAGGCTATTCTCCAAATATTGCCTCTTTATATATATATATTAAAAGTATCTAAGAATTCAGAATAATCCTAAACAAGATAACATAGTGCAGTATTAAATTATTGAATTTGATTACTGTATCTGAAATTTGTATTCCATATGTAACACTTGACTGCCTTATTTCCAAATTTGTTGTCCACTAAAAATTTGATTTCAGATTTGATGTACGTATGTAGAATTTGACCTCCTTATTTACACATTTGCTGCCTACTAACATTTATAATTCATATTTGATGTTATAGCTATGTGAGATTTGATCTGATGTTCGTACAAATTTGATCGGGAAAATCCATAGCATCACCGAAGTTTCATCGATTTTCTGGTCCTCCTCCTTCCCTACTACTCATAGCATCACCGAAGTTTCATCGCCATGGTCGTCAGTATCACAGCGCTTTATGAAATACATAATTTTCTAATTTCTATTAAAATACGGGTTTAAACAAAAGTACAAATATAGTCAGCGATAACCCATTTTGATTAACTTTATTGTCAATATTTTATAAAAATATTAAGCTAAGGTGTATTATTATTCTTTTAATTTCCTAGTCAAAATTAAAAAAATATATAAAGGAAGCTTCGCATTTACAGCTGTAAAGATATTAGTGAACATGTCAAGCCTGTTTCTCAAAGATTTCCAAATTTATGGGTAGTCAAATTTTAAAAGTAGAAAATAGGTCAAATTTAGTCAAAAATGTAACTTATTTTTCCAAACATCGTCTATATTTACTTTATAAAACAAATATATATGAGTATTATATATTATAGATTTGACCACCAATAAATTTGGAAATCTTTGAGGATTATACGAGCTTATTGAAGCACCTTCCTATTTTCAAAATATTTATCTAAATACCAATTATTATTATAACGGAATTACAGAGTAAGACAAACTTTAAATTAATATTTTTCATCAATTCAAAAATAACGTGATTTGATTAAATCGTATATATAAACACATACATATATATTGTAAATTTCCATTGTCCACGTATCTGTGTTTTGAAAATTCAGTTTATTTTCAAATTATAGAAAACATTTTTCTCCAGCGTTGATTTTATAGAGGGAAGAATGTACATGGAAGTTATTGTAGCATATATATACTTTGTTCGGGACTCCTCATAATAATT
Organism: Invenusta paracnida; assembly: GCA_036023295.1. NCBI lineage: Eukaryota > Metazoa > Platyhelminthes > Proseriata > Coelogynoporidae > Invenusta > Invenusta paracnida. Next base: position 37,546 of record JAYRBW010069139.1, on the reverse strand, counting down.
GTAGTGTACGAGGACATGGCGCTATAAGTTCATATACACACTTATCTACGCTGCCTATAAACCACGGAGCGAGGACAAGTAACTCGACTCTATATGTGTAGCTCGCAATGTATCAATTTTACAATTGTCGACAAATTTTCCAGTTTCTTTGTGTACGTATGTCCTAATTAGCCCAAAAGACACAATAGAATTTTTACCAGACAAAAAATCTCAAATTTACCCAACTTGCATTATTATGCACTGAGAGAATGTAATAACTAACTATAGGGACCATTGGAATGTATGTTGGGAGAGCAGATTATAGGTATACGGTGGCTTTTTGGGGGAACACACCCAACCCATATTACAATAATTAATGATGGTGACATGCTCAAGTAGTTTTACATAATAGGAGATTATTTTCGCCAAGTTGTGTAAATTCTTTCCTCTATTTTGCGTCCATATTCTACTTGTAGTTTTGCAGAGTAAATATGCATTTTGCATAGAAAACAGGCACATACGGATATAAAACATAACTTATAATTTTTCTAAAAAAAAAAACTTGTTTGATACATTTTCTATATCGTCATAATTGTATGTTTGCAATAAGTATATACCCAAAGCAAACTAATTATTTATATGATTTTAATATAAATAATCATAAAACTGTTATTAGTAATGGTGTATTGGATATCATTTGCTATAATTCTTCCTTGTTTATCCACTTTCCACAAAAAAATCAATTTCTTACTTTTTTTAATTTATAATAATGATTTTCACATTTTATTTAGTATTTCAAATGAAATGATTCAGTGCATTATAGTGTGCTATATCACGTCTTGAGTTTGTAGTAAATTTGTAAATTGACAACAAAGGTCAAAGAACTCTGCCTCGAAAATAAAGGGGGTAATTTTCTCTTCCGTTTCTTTGGGGACACACATCTGATATTTTGTTTATATTTCTAAATTTCCTTTACTGTATCCTATACATGTTTACTTTAATTTGTATACTTACATCACATTGTTATACTATCCCTCCGACTAATTTAGAAATGAATTCTGATTCTATACATATCATATCGTTGTATACTTACTAATTATAGTTAATCTAATTGAATCTACTTTTGTATAATTTTGATTTTTTTATTGTGACTATAAATATCGGTATGCCAAAAGTCAACAAAATTCACTGAATGAATCATCATATATTTAAATGTATCTAGATTATCTCTAATAATTAGGAAAGCTCGGGAAATTATAGATATCCTCGCACTCAGATTATTATTATTTCTAGTCGGGTGGGCACGTCAGCGCCTCGATTTCTCGGAAGAAGAAAAGGGTTCGAACACCGTCTCCGAACGGTTTGTCTCCCAGGAGGCGGGAGCGAGCAGCAGCATTATTATTATTCTCATCTATTGGCTTGACAAATTTTTAAATCCTAAGGTGTAATCTAATATTGTTAATTTTAGGCTATATAAGCAATCTACAGATTTCTATACAAATAATATAACACGCAATACTATCTCTTAAATGCGCATGTACACATTTACGTAACTCAAAAAGCATAGATTTGATAATATTTTCTGATAATTATCCTTATCCTCTAGAACACAAATTATAATTTTCAAACGATTTTCGGAGTGTGAAAATCTGAAAGCGCACGTATTAAAAAGTAAATAATTTGTCTAAGCTTATAGTTAAGTTATGTTTCTTACACACGCGCAAATCTAATCAAAGAATGCACTAAAGATTTATTAGTGCACATAAACATGTGCGCAGCCTGCATCTGAAGCATTTATGAATTCGCTATATCTACATATATAGTATTCTTATCAATCGGTATGAATCTGCCTCGTTCTACGGATGATAAGTTACGGCACATGTCCCATATAGGGTCCCACTTATAAATATTATTCGTCCTAACTATGGATTTCTCTTTATTATACATGTAATTTGTGACTGTGCCCCTCGTAGAAAGATATATAGTATACATACATCCTAAGATGCACATGACGAAGGAAACACATGTATCAGCTGCTACTAAAGGCAGTAAAATTGGTAGTAATACAAATAGCTATTATACATTACTGTAAAACATAGTTTAATGTTGATAGTGTATAATTGTTAGGGCATGTTATAATATTAGGCATTTTCTTTTAGAAATTTGTATAATACCTACTTTTACAGCGAAATTTATATTGTTCTGAAATTCCTAGATTATTAAAATGATACTATTATTCTTAACAGAACGCTCGTATACCGTGAATACATTTGAATGTAGTAATTTGCTTCTTAATGTAAAGCTATTTCATGGATGATATAATCGTTTTTTGTTATATGATCCACGGCCTACTAAATTTAGCGTGTCTGCGGCAACAAATACAGCCGTGTATATAGTAGGCCATGTATGATCTATCCACGAAGCTGCAGCCTGTCCATTCTATTCTAAAGTGTAGATAAAGGACTCATGAGCCTCAACAAATATGGGTGTCATTTATGAAAGCTAACCCCTATCGGTTATTTAAAAAGTTCATTTTGGGGGGATAATAATTTCACAAATAGAAAGCTAGAGTAGAAATAATTAATTAATTATCAGCTGTGGAATAGCTAACTTTCGTCGCGTTAGGCGGTTGCTATGAATATTATTTATTATATTATATGCTTGATAGTAACCACCAAATTATATGTTTTGAATATCAGATAAGAACATTATATAGATTTATGAATATAAGGAGAGTTTACAATATGAATAAATATAGTTTATTATTGAAACCGACTTACTTTCAGCACAATTATATAGTAACACTTTGGATTAAAAACACGTAAAAATAAATTTTATTTCTATGTTTGAAACTAATTCTTCAAAAAATTAATTTTGATTATCGAATTAAGTTAATCCTTTTCAATAATTTTATATTTCCTTGTCAGTCATTGCCCAGATATCATATTCCAAGTATCTCCACCAAATATTTATTATAATATAGATCAAGTATTCCTATTACCAGTATTTTCTACATTGTTTAATAATATTAGGTATATTCAATGGTATTAATTATATTTCAAAGAATTGCACACTGTTGTATATACAAGGTTTTCTTAAAAAATGTATAAATGGGCAGACAAATCTGACATAGGTCGTTCAAATATGAAATATTTTAATGACTATGTTTAATGAAAATTAATGTAGGTACTTCAAATTCAACATTGCTAATTCAAGCTCGCAAGTTTCTTGCAGTACAAATATAAATATTTTGGAACTTCAAATTCGTTCAATCTCAAGCATTCGTAACCAAATTAAAACAAATTGTGGTGGATAGGGCAGATAATTGATTTTTGGTTCAAATTTGAAAGTACATAGGTATTTATATAAGAAATGATTTATTTACTTGAAATTTGGATAAAGCTCACATTGTTACAACAGTTTATAATCAATACTTTCAATGTTTACCATTATTCGAATTAAATGACCAGAACTGAATTTTTTCAAGATTACTTTTGCTTGATAGTTCAACAGGGGGGGAGGGGGGGGGGGGTTAAAATCTTGATTTCAAATTCTTTAACTATATAGACTGGTATATAACTAAAATATAATGCTCCTATAGCCTTTATTAAGACTTTGTATAATTTTAAAGACATCTGAGAACATACAATAAATAAATGCCAAAGTTAGAAAAATATTTTTAATGTAGGTTCACAATCGTCTCAATCCAATTTGAAGTACAACAATGGTACACATTTTCAGCCCTTTAATGTCTCACTTAGAACATGAAGTACCAAGCAATATTTGAATTTTAAACGCACTCCATGACATTTTTAAGATTTTTAAGATTTATGTATTGGCTTGATCAGCATACAAATTTGAATGGGAAAACCTATGAAATAAATGCTTTGATTTCATTTTTATTAGCGAACAAAATTAAGTGAAGTTTTTTATCATAACCATTAGAACACTTTTTAGAATGAAGGATCTAAATATGTTGACTGAAAACATTTACCCCAATTTTATATTATAGTATTATTGATTAAATTATTGTCTTTTTTTGATTACATCGCTGTACTTTCTTTGCCTTTATTTAACTGATTAAAATACAATACAGTAAAATCATAGCGATAAAAATATTGAACAACTCTCAATTATGGATAATTTAATTTTCTTCTTTGTATGATTGAAATATAGATTAATCTAAAACTTTACACGATTAAATAAAACTTATAGTTAAATTGAGGAGGACCTAATATTGAAGTTTTTCAGCAAAAACTGAGAAATAATATAATAGAAAATTATTTTACAAAGCGAATTAATTGGAAAAACATCAGTCAACTTTTCCTTATATTACGGAGAAAATTCTCTGAGAACATAGGCTATTAAAGGGTTAATCATTTTGACAAGTAAAACAATACGATTCCTGAAAAATGGTGCGCAACTAATCAGAAACCCAGTTAGGCATCTCTACAATGGCTCCTACCAAGTGTAAGATAGCGTGAAAATTCAGAAAACAAAACATTAAAAAGGACTCCGCCATGGGACGGAAGTATCCCTTTAGCGGGACACAATGGTGTCGCCAACCAACTGTAGGGGTAGATAGGTATCAAGGGTGTCTAATCGTTGTGGAATAGACCGGGGGGACTTAACCCTGGAGGACAGGCTCATTCTGAAAATTATCGGCGCATGACGTAAATTTAATTTTATTGTTGGGGAAATTTGCTTGAGAAAGGGTATTATTGCCTGAAAGGGATATTTTGTAACGGGAACTCATGCGATTCGTATGATTTCACTTAGGTGGAATCCTATTTGAATAGGTACCGTACTTACTACCTGGCTACCTATCGTTGTAAATGAATTTATTTATTATTCTTTGTTACTTTTGTCTCTTATTAATTTATAACCCATATTTTAACATATATTGAATAATAGAACGGTAATATATAATATATACTCGCTCGGCCAGAGGTTAAAAACTATCAATAAATCCCAATCTAATGTGTCATATTTCGTATTTATAATCAAGAGAAGCAACAGTGGGTTCAACTCAAATTTCATTGGCTTCTGTATTAACCAATCACTAATCAGTAAGATAGTTATTGCTTTTAGCGTATATTTTAGTGGAAGGGGGGACAGCGAAGAAAATTATAATAACTTATAATTACGACCTTTTTTAGTTTTAGTTAGTATAATACTTCTTGTGCGCTCACAAATAATATCGTCGTTATGAGGAAACTTTTATAATTCACGTTGAAAGTGGTGTGAAAATTCGAAGATAATTCTGTGTGGTGATTCTTATGCCTACTTTAGAACGTGGTAAGTTGAAGCATGCGAAATATATTTTAAAACGTTATTTTTAATTTTTACGGATTGTTCCGGAGCTTAACATTTCAAATTTACAATATTCTCTTACACAAAATATATAGGGTTTAGTAATAGCTTTACAAATTGGATATAGTAACTAAGTCATAGAGGTGATTTTATAAGGTCATATATATATGTATATTTGTGAAAGAATGAGTGAAAATTAATTTTTATAATCACATTATTAAAAATAAAAGTTATGATATACGTATCAAATTGATTTGGGCGCTTTGAGTTTTTTTTTAAGCGAGAGAATATCATCACATAACAAACAGCTGATCAATCTTTCTTTTGAAAAATGTAAATTTAGTTAGTAGGTATATTTCATATAATCTAAAGTATCTAACATTTGAATTTGTCTAAAGTTTAAAATAGTAACACAATCTATTGTAATATTATTATATCGTTAAAGTTATTAAGTAAAAACATTCCCTTTAATTAATCGATAATTTAAATATGCCTCAGGTCAGTATTAGAAAACATCACTTATATGTGAATATTTGAAGAATCTTACAGAAGTATAAAACTTTAATCTAAAATAGCCCATTTAATTGCATTTAGATTCAATCATTAAATTAGTGTACCAATTTCTGTCCTCAATTTAAAGTTTAGACGAATTAGTTTTCTGTTGAATTTAATTGAATCTAATTAGGTTGAACCTAACTTTGAATTTATATAAAAATCATAAATTTGCTATATATACCTAGATAAAAGGAATATTTTCGAAAATTTGAGAAAACGGCTATAGACTCATTGTAAAATATTGTTTTTAAGAACATTGATAATTAATTAAATTAACACTTATTCACATGTACTCGCAAAGTTTTTTTTATTTTAAAACTTCTTTATCGATAAAAGAAACCATTTTTGTGACAAGGAAACTGTTATATAGGCACTATTTTTGGCGAGGAAGCGTAAGTTATCTCCAAGTTCCGGAAATATTAGATGGATATTCATCTTTATAGAACGCCTTGAGTAGTGATTTATTGATCGAGAGAGCAAAGTGGAAAACGGCGTATATAAAACGTATATTGTGTAAACAAATCCACAAATCAATAAACTTAGATATCAGTGAACCTATAAATTCTAAATGCAACCTACTGACCCTTTAAGCTTTGTTGAAAATAGGTGGTACCACGGGCTTCTATGACCGTTTCTATAACTTGGCGGTTGTTCCATTCGACCCTGCACTCTCAAGTTCATTTATTGAATTGATCCTTCATTGCAGCTCTGGCCCATTCCTCCGACTTAAGAGGTTCCCGAACTTATACCGACCCATCTGGCAGTGTATAGAGATATAGAGCGCAGCAGCACACTTAATCGACGTAATAGAATATACAGAGTCCACTTTATTCTCCTTCTTCATTTATCTCCCAGAATGTCTGTCTCCTTTCCCAAAGTTGATTTAAGACTCTGGGAATCTCCTCTCTTATAGCTTTGGACAGTGGCTTCTTATAGATAATAAGTATGTATGTTGCATGCGCCTATATTATAGTTTAGGAATGAATTCAATACTTTAGTGGCTCAACGATGGCTTTTTTAGCTCCAAAATTGCTCAAGTGGTACTAGGAAATCCGGGTCATTGGATTAAATGAATCTCTTTATGTGGAATATAAACTATAAATAAAACTTGGGCCAATCCATCAGCGCTTCAGCTTATACTTTGAGTGTTATAGACTATAGCTAATATACCTTCCAAAAATATAATACCCAAATGCATTATCTTAGTTAACTGAACTTATGCGGTAACAATTGGAAATGGGGGATGTTGGGACTTGTAGACGAAATAATAATTGACAGTCAAAATGTGTGATATTTAGTGGTTTTCTTGCTGGGAAATGATGTGACTTGCATTTTTCTCCTTTTAATGAATCAACGTGAAAAGTACCTACTCAAACCTGTCAAAATTGAATGATATTCTATAAAATTTAGAACTTGATGAAATGTGGCTAGTTTTTCTTTTGTTTAAAATGTTTTAGAATTTAAATTTAGAGATATTTACTGTTATAAAAATATAATTAATAACATTTATAAAATTGATGAAATTGATGAAATTATATCATCTTTTAAAATCTTGATATTATAATTCCAAACGATTAAATTATGTCACATTCATTTCATTCATTATCATTCATATGTTTATTCCCTCTAATTGTTTTATGCTAATTTGATGGGCACTTTAATTTGAATATATATTAATATGCTTATTCCTTATAAATGTAAATTAATTTGTATTATCGATTTCTTTTTAATGTTTCGATTAATTATGTATGATATATGTACTTATGTGTGTATGTATATGTATGCCGTATTCTTTAAAGTTTGTTTCAAAGCTATAAGGAATATCGCAGACTTACTTCCTTATAAAATAAGCGTACAAAATGTTGTGAATAGGAAATGGCTCATTCATATAGATTACTTTGAGAATTAATAATACATTTTGTAAATGAATATTTGTCTTTCTGAATGCTTATTATAATATTTATGTTTTTATATGCAAAGTTAAAAATGTTGTGACAAAATAATTAATCGCTTTATACTTTCATTGTTTTGATTTGGTAATATATATGCGTGATCATGTTTAAATGAACGTAATATAGATACTGCTAATTAAACTAACAAAATGCAAACTTTTCGATAATATCTCTACTTATGACTATTTGTAAATATAATTTTAATTTAATCTCCAATGTATAATAAGAGACACATTTTATAATTAGATTTAAAGTATAAGTACACATGGCCTTGAATCTTTTTAATCAAATATTATAAGTAATTTACAATTATGTCAATATTATTTATTATAATTGAGATATACATAAATTGAACTAATCCAATAAAATTTTCCATTGTGTTACTTTCGTTCTTATAAATTTTAAAGTTATTCAATTTTAAGTTAGCCTCTTTCTGTGTACTTAGTTACCTATAGTTACATAGAATAATTGTTTATAAAATGTAATTTTCTAATTTTTGCATACTCAATGCTAAACAACATTACTACATTAATATAAACATTTATCTAAAATGTAGTTAGAAAATTTGGTTATTTTTACGATTGTATCTTTTCTTGTCTTACTCAGATAACAATAGTTTTGATTTTCTTACACGAGTTTTACTTTCAAAAACGACAATAAATAACGCCAATAAAAGAATAGTTTTATTGATATCATTTTGTGTTGTCTGAAGCAGTATAAATAACATTTAAAGGAAATTATGCACGTATGTTTTGTTTATTCTGTTATGGTTGAATGTTTTGTGTGAATAAGTTAATATAAATATTTATGTATTTTGTGAATGAATAAATAAATATAGGTATTATTGACTGTAATAAAATCCCCGATATGTGTTATGTACTTTTTCTAAATTGATGAAATATATGAACGGTTGGTTTATAACCTGTAAAAGAAAACGGCAATGCTGAATTTGCTTCAATAGCCACACATGCAGTGTGCATACCTTCTGCTAAAACAGGCTTTCTCGGGATAATAGATTGTGGTATAACATGTTTGCATAGGGTATATTCATGGCCGGTATTATATTGATATAGCAATAATGTTGTATACATGCTTCTAAATGGGTCCGAATATTATTTAGTACCGTCTTATGAGGTTCCCGCAGAAATAGGTATATAAAAATAGTACACATGCAATGAACAGTTGTGATGACGAGAAAAGAACAACTTTATGCACTATATATACTTATCCTAAGCGGCATGGGGATACTATATTTAGTTTGATAAAGTATATTTAGCAACTGAGGCAAGAGATATGCCTACCTCTAAACGAGTGGTCAGTTATTTTACATGTTTTGGAGGGGAAAAGACGGCCAGTGCCGTACTTGCCCCCTACTTCTGATGATTGCATTTTTATGTTGAAGAGATAATTGTAATTTTATGCGCCGATAAAACTGTTAGCCATTTAGCCGGGTAGTTGAAAAGTTCCTGCGTCTGGCGACATGGACAAGTGTTCCGTATGACACTACACCTAACATGTAATTATGCCGCTTTATTATCTGTTTAGTAATGTCGTGAATATAAAATTTATAGAGAAATTCCCAGCAGCGGTAAAATGATTCCACATTACTATTTTTCATATATACCGCTGTTCCTCTGCATTCACACATGTTAAATGTTACATGTTTCAGCTTTTCAACATTTCAATTTTAGTAATAATATATGTATATTGAGATAAATAGAAGGAAAAACTGACTCCTTATCGCTTCCATTTTGTACATGTAAGCTTATGTGATGGTCAAAAGCAACTGTTGCTTGTAGGTCCAAATTCCTTCTTGAACGTAATATATATCCAGTATGTAGTTGCTAAGTCAACATTTTTACGGAAATAATGAAATTTCTAGCAAATACACATAATTAGTTTTAACTATAATTATAAAAACACATGTTACCCAATCGTGGATTTTAATCTCACAATTGTTGGCGAGTAGAATTTCTAAAATGAAATCCATGAACTAATATATTAATTTCCAAATTTCATACTTATTATTTGCTATGTTTTAAGATATATTTAGAATTATTATGCAACTTAAAATTTTCGAAAATTCAGGCAATTATATTAAAGCCATGAATAGTTCTGAAAGTGTAAAAGTTCGGTTAGCTACCCTATATATATGCATATAGTGTTGGAATATTTTTATGATAACTATGCAAACAAATGTGTTTCTACATATCAATATAATTATACACACAATAGCCACATTCGCAAATATTGACATTGTAAGTAAGCATACATATCCACTTTACGTTTTATAACATTTCTAAGGACATTCTATTATACAGTGTATATATATATATATATTATAGACGAGTACTTGCGATGCATATTAGTTCATTAAAATATTATAGACTGTAATGTGTTATATATGCACAATTGTATGTTCTGAAGAAGATACCTTTAGGTACTGTCAAAATAATGTTGTATCTCCTTTTCAAACTGTACATATATCATTTACAAATAATTTTGGTAGAATGAGAAGCTTTTGAAACGGATTTGATAGTTTGTTAGTTTGAAAGAGGTCCTGAGTCATCATGGCTTTCGCGAAAAATAATTAATAAACTGAACAATGAAAGATTAAATAGTAATTATAAGTGGTATAAGTATGGAATAACAGTTTTACATATTACATATTATGTCTATAGGTGGCGAACCTCGCTAATAATTATAAAACAGGGTAGGTAAATTACATTCACACTTTGCTGGCATATATTTATATAAACCTTAATGAATTAGTCTAATGAATTAAACTAATGAAATCAAACTAATAAAAATGAATAAACTAACTGATCAATCGATAATTTGCTTAATGCTACAGCGCAGAGTGGTAGTCACTTGGGTTGGACTCCTGCCTTCAAACCCGAAGGTAGCAAGTTCGAACCCCGGTACATACTCCTGGCTTTAACCAATTGATTGTCACTGCAGCTTTGAGACAATTATCGATTGTTAGTTTAAGCCTGTAGCGACTATTTGATTAAAATTAGATATATATCACAGTATATATATAAATACACCCTTAGAGGTAAAAATAGTTGTTTTTGTTACAAAAAACTGTTCAATACCGTTATTTTTGGACATTAAAACAGCGATTTTGAAAACAGTAGTAGTATATGTATGCAATTCATCTGTATTACGAAAATTTCTTTTTAATATTTCTTAGGCTGAGGATTTTGGATATTGTCACGATGCTAAATATATATTGTATACAATATTCTGTATATGTCATGGGTATCATTAATTACGATTTTTTGTCTCAATTGTATGTTTCATGATTTTTGTCCATTAAATGTGTATTATTCCTTGAAATAACAGTATTTTGGCAAATTTGATGTATTTAACACAAGTGATATAATTAAAACGAAGGGAAATTATGGCTGTATATTTAATGTTTATCATTTTATAATGTAACACATTTATGTTATCTTTAGAAACCCACATTTTTCACTGTAAAGTTTTAAATAACGTTTTTATTAATCAAACAATTATGTTAAGTATACATTTCGATATCAACACTAAACTTGTTAGTCCAAAATATGAAATAAGCTTTCAAATAGTTTGATAAGATTTTTTTTTTAATTGATATGTGATAAAGGAATAAAATATACAGAAAATATGTACAATACGAGGTGGGGACTATAAAGCAACCAAAGTGTTCTTATAATATTGAAAATCTACAAATGTGGAAGAGGTCGCGCATGGAAACTATAAAGTTGAACATTATTTTCTTTTCATTCGCCATGATCGAGTGAACATTATTATAGATAACCATAACGCGAGAAGTCTATATCGTTTATATTTATATTTTTATACGCTTCAGAGAATATTTCTGTCATCCGTTTTCATTGATAACCAGCAAGATGAAGATTCCAGTTGCACGGAGAGGTGCGCATTTTCCGACGATTAGAATGTTGTTATAGCGCCAAAAATGAGGGACGTTTCAGTCCGTATTTATTCAAAAATTGCCCGCGAATGTGCGAACGAACTATTAGTTGATTCTGCGAGTTGCTTGGAAGTCAGCAGTACTGCAGTGTATAAGGCTGTTTGTTTTTATACTTTAGCACAATATTTTCAGAGTTTCGTGTATTTATATTTATAGGAAGCCCTGTGACGTTGCTATAAACAAAACTGAGCTGAGACTCCGCACTGTTGAATATGGATGAGTTGAATAGAAATAAAAACAAATCGGTGATTAATAAGCTTTAGCTGCTCTCGATTAAGATGTGTTATCGAAACTTGATTATAACTGATGACTGCGGGGGTTTTATTTAAAGAAAGTGTACAGTTAATCTGGACTATGTTATAATTATGGGGATACATGTAATCTTCTTTCTTAAGAAGTAGTAATGTACATATATAGATTTAGAAAACGAATGTGGCTAAATTGGATATTTATAATGCAAATATTTTTGGAATATGGGTGAAATGTTGCAATATTTATATTAATATTAATATGCAAATACCTAAATATATTTGTATTCTAAAGTTATCTTTCGAACTATTTTTCGAGACTTGTTCTAATATCTAAATATCGTTTATTAAGCTTAAGGAAACGATAAACGTTATTTTGTTATATCAGTTAGATAATGTCATATTCATGGAATTTGACCTATAATGCACTGTAAAATGCATCAAATTAATTATTTATAACTATCTATATAAACGTATTCCGGTTGTAAAATTTCATTTTTACTCATTTTCAAATCTTTAAATATCAACTTCTTTGTGTTTTTTCGACTTGTATCCTTTGTTTTAAATAAATAATGATTTTAACAAGTAAAATACGACCCTTCAATCTTTTTCTTTGCCGGCTCTCTTAATTAATTTAAGAGTCAGTTTAGATTATAATTGAATGCAGACGACCTTTAAAACTTTTGGAGTGACCCTATTTAGATTTGAGTGATTTATCATTTATAGTTTATAGTTTATATAAAATAGAATGTATCGCATAGTTTTTATTTGTTAATTAATTCCGTTTTCGTAAATAAGTTAGATTCGATATATACATATATATATAATAATGCACATACAAAGAGATCGTTTTTATTTCTCAAAAAAGTCGGTGCGTAGAAAATGAATGTGTTGCAATGAGACATAAAAAGGGGATAAAAGACTAAGAAATGAGAGTCAAGGGCGTGGAGAAGGGGGGAGGGGAGGTGGTGACGGAAATGAATACATTAATTGTCCAACTCCACCGAAACATGCCAAAATATTCTCTTTTGAAGTTTTATATCGCACAGAGAATTAGCGAGAAGAAAAGTTATAGTGGAAGAATCTTCCGGAAGACCTCCACTGTGTATAGCCACATTTATCATTAAGTATTATCAACACTCGCGGATTCCACAATTTCCAGGCTGTTATTTCTTCCAATTCTCGGGCACGACTCAGTGCAGTACCTACACACTCCCTCCTTGCACTGCTTTTATAATTCATTTTCTATCAATGACTTGTGTGTGTGAGAGTGAAGCGTGAGTTTGTGAACTGGGACACTTCGCCGCACCTAGGACAGACCGAAGGAAGATCATCTTCTCTCTTTGCTGCTGGTGGTGGTCGCTTGGTGATGATTGAAAATGCAGGGTAAGAGGACGTAATTCTATCCGATCCAAAGTTGGATAGAAGTCGGTGTGACGGTAAAGAAGCAGACAAAAAAAGAGGGAGAGTATGGGAAAGAAAAAAGGGGTAAAAGATATGTATTCGCCGACTTTGACAGTTCACTAATTGAAAGGTGCCATGGACGCTTCCAAAAGCGTAGACAATTTTGAGGATGACACCGTTATCTTGGCAGAATGACTGATCTATACGAGAAGAAATTTTGGGAAATTTTTCTGTCTTCCTGCTTTTCACACTCGACTGTAAGACACATTACCAAACAGACATAGGAACAAACTGGCCATCTGCTGTTAGCGGGCAGTGCGCATTTGGTTCCTTAGTGTTTTGTGCCGCCCCCAAAGAGAGTATATACACACACACATATAGTCTCTTTGGTGCCGCCCTAATTGTATATGCGCGGCGATTGATATATTGGCTGACAGGAAAGAGAGGAGGGGGTGTCGACAAAACGGATCGAAATTAAGGGATATATAAATAAAGTGAATAATATGTGTGAGTCGAAAATAAGAATGAAGCACTCAGACTATACTTTGTCTGTAATTGAATTATGGTTATCAGTTTGGTTAATAGTTGAGAAAAAACAATATTACTATCTCCTGCCATTAGGAAATTAACACAATTGGTTCTATAAAGTGACTGCTCAATAAGCAATAAGTCAATTACATCCGTAAACAGTTATTCAATAGTGTGTCATTTTTTGTTTTACCATATATTTTATATCGGTATCAATATCATTTTGTAGTCAGCGTTAAATAGGTTATACGGAGCTCTTAAAATGTCTGTCTACACAGAAATTGACTGGTATGTATATTTTATGATTAAGTAGAAATCAATTGTTTGATATCACTGAAAACAATAAGTATAAACGTGTGCTGAGTAAATATCTTTTGCTGACGAAATAAGGGCATCAGATGATTCTGGATGGCCAAATGCAGGTTTTAAATATAGCTCTGAAAATTGTTCTGTTTGGTGCTATATATATGCGTTGTGTCATCATACTATGTCGTACTGGTAGTTAGAAACAGGTGACCGTTATAAGATGGTGTCTATTCTTACCTATTAAGATAGTTAGATGTTTTGTGTGTAGCGAAGAAACATACCAATTACAATGTACACAAAAAAGCCATGTTTGAATGAGAATGAGAATGACATATAAAACCTTACAGATGTATTTAATGTTGATAGCCGGGTTTTAAATAAGTCGGTAATGATACACATACAAGGTGCAATTCACTGTAGTACAGTGTATTTAAATATTAAGTTTCATATTATATTCTGATGACAGTTTTTTGTATAAAGCATCTAAATGGTTCATTTACTTCCACGATTATTTATGACTTCTATAAAGGTATTAAATTGACGTATTGTGATATAATTTCGTCACTATACTCGTATTTGAAATATTTGATATTATTTTCTAATTCAAAGTACCTACTTAAGTGTTCTTTAGATAACACGCTTTTAAGGGGAAAAAATGTTTTTCAAAATACACCCTTAATTCAGTCATGTAGCCAAAGAAATTATATAATTATTATCTTTATATGTACCTATACTATAGTTTTAATTAATATAGTTGCAAAACACGAGGGTTTATTCTGATTCTGGAAATTGTAAAAAAACGATTTAATGGAGAAATTATTTTTCACTAACAAAACATGTGAAATCATTTTAACTTCCAAAATAAATTGTAGCGCTTAGCTATATAAACGATGTGCTCTTATAGATTATACAACCTAGAGAGAGGGGAGGGGTGGTGTGAGCTAATATTTTTCCATAGAAAATTATTCTGAGGATGATTTTTTTCTTATACTAACGGACAATTGTTTTCACGAACAATATTGTTGATTCTCCTCCTTCTTCCTTTTTAGCACCGCCGAACGTTTCACGGCTTATGTATATAGTTCCGATGGGAGCCCACTGCGTTTATACAAACAAGTGGTGGTTTAATGACAGAGTCTAGAATTTCTGTCTCAAAGAAATATTACACGTCGTTATTTTCGTCTAATTTCCCGCCCTTACCCTTTGTTGGCCTTCCTGGCTAAAAACTAGACTCCCTCAAGATGTACACGCTCCAGTCAATATATAAAGAACAGGATTCTAGAGGTTCTGGGTCTAACACTCTGTCGGTGCCATGGTATTAATACTATAGTAATATGTATATTTGGTACTTTATGAGGAAGATGCAAACCGCTTTCATCGAAAAAAAAGCGATGGGGTGGCGGCTGAGAAAATGGGGAACGGATGAGTGACGAGAGAAGAAGGAAGGAAAAATACTAATCACCGGAGGAGGGGAATTTGTTGTTTGTTTGGTGAGAAGTTTAGTCGTTACAGTGTTGACTTCTGTCACAAAACAATCTATAGGCATGCGCATGCCAGTCTGGTGATGAGGATAATCGAAAGTATTGAGCTAGTTGGTGGATTAGTGACTAGGTCTGTATCGCCAGTGCTAACTATAAAACTATACAGTGTAACTTTTCATTGCAAAAATTAATGTGGGAAATTATAACTAGGTACCTTCATTGTGCATATGTATGTATACCTAAGAGTTACACTGTGTATGCGTTTGCGTCAGTTTCATTTCTAAGGTTTCAAAAACCCTTTTTTGCGCTCGTGTCCAAGAAACACAAAAGGGGAACAGGGGTAATATAAATAGCTTAGCGGCGAGAAGGGATGAGCACGTAAGCGCTAGTCGGAAATAAAAATCTATTAAAGTAGAAAAGGAAATGGGCGAACAAAGTGAAAGACTTTTGATGCTCTTTCTTGCGCATATTTCGATGTATATCGTATCTTTTTTCAATCTTTTCTTTTCCCCATCCTTTCATTTCTATCTCCCCTCTCTCTTCACCCCCTCTGTAATAATACACTTTGGACAAAAATTTATGGACAGAGTAATGAGAAAGTAACAGTTTAAAACTTAAAAAGCAATCACCTTTTTTTACTGTATATAACGTTAATCGGTATACACTTGGTCATTCTCACTTTTGACGGAAACTAATGGAACAATCATGAAAAACTTCCGTTAGTATAACAATTAAAATACAAATACGTTTCTCTTGCCTTATTTTAAAATATTTTTTTTCTGAAATATTTGTCATTCATTATCATTTCAGGCCTTATAAATACAGAAAAGAAGACGATAGGAGACGCCACAAATTTAAGAGAGCCAGCTACAACGAACGTTTATACATAGCGACAAAATGTCAACACTACGCTGGATACTCTTAACCTTCATGTTGCATCAGTTTGGATTTAGTCCCAGTATATTAGCACTATCATCTTCGGCACCTGTCATCCAGCTATCTTCAGTAGAGGAGGAGCAACCAGCGAACACTAAAGTGGCCAACTTGCGTGAAGAACTGGCCAAGCGTGGGAGAGCAGTGTCGCAAAACAGCATTTTCGCTTTCTACGACAAACGCAGTCCAATTAATAAGCTCTTTTCACTCAAACGCAAAACCGGCGAACTTTCCACTCGCATACGCATAGATAGGGACTTTCTGTGTAGTTCGCAAGATCTCTGTTGTCCGCACCCAGAGAGACTCCATTCAACGACATGTCCTCTCAGTTTTTTGGTTAAGGTCCTTGAGAACATCGACAAAATCTACCTGATTCGATTCTCCCTGGAAATCATCGACCTTAACGACAACACACCCAAATTTCCTAGCAGAAAGATTTACCGAAAGATAATGGAGAATCTTTCGCCGGGAGTTCAAATCCAGCTTCCTTTGGCCGAGGATCAGGACTCCGGGTCCTACGGTGTGGTTGCCTACGAGCTGGCAGAAACTACTGAAAAAACCAGACCCCCCTTCAAGTTGATGACACAAACCTCCGAAAACCGAATTACCCACTTGTCTCTGGTGTCATTGCGCTCATTAAATCGCGAAGTCACGCCATACTACATTATCAATCTCACAGCGCGGGATGGCGACTTCAAATCTGATACTCTACAAGTGAACATCACTGTGGAAGACGACAACGATTGCTCTCCTGTTTTTGTGAACGAGTCCTTTGTTACTCGTGTGAAGGAGAACATATTGCCGGGATCTGTCATCTGTCAGGTCAAGGCAAACGATTGCGATATTGGGGAGAATGGACGGATAACTTACTCTCTTTCACCATCGAGCCGAAGTGTGAGGTCAATGTTTTCAATTAACAGTGAGTCTGGAGAAGTTACGCTAAACTCGCCGTTGGATCACGAGCAGAAAAAAGAGTACTCGGTGATAGTTGAGGCCAGAGACAACGGTCAATCACAAGGTAGATCGGCCAAGTTGAAGTATACCGTAATGGTCGAGGATATAAATGATTCCCCGCCAAGAATATCG
The DNA here is from genome assembly GCA_036023295.1 of Invenusta paracnida. NCBI lineage: Eukaryota > Metazoa > Platyhelminthes > Proseriata > Coelogynoporidae > Invenusta > Invenusta paracnida. The sequence continues at coordinate 19,785 of JAYRBW010069139.1, read as the reverse complement.
GTGACTTCAGTAACGGATTCGCGTCGCGTTGAGATTCCGGAAAATGAGAAGGCAAACTATGTCCTCGCCACGGTTGACGTAAATGATCCTGATGATGGTAAGAATGGCCGGGTCTATTGTGAGCTGAAGGATACTGGCAATGAGGTTTTTCACTTGGGAGAGCTGGGTGAGGAAGGCGCTTACAAGCTGATATCCACAGTTTCCTTTGACCGAGAAAAACGAGAGACTTACGATATTATAATTGAGTGCACAGATTCCGGAAATCCGCCACAGAAGGCCACCAAACGAACTACAGTTACTATCCTGGACAAGAACGATAATTCCCCAATTTTTCATCCGGCCAGTTACACCTTCACGATCTTCGAGAACAATAAGCCGAATCAAATCATCGGACAGGTCATTGCCAACGATCTGGACACAGGGATCAACGGCCGTCTCACCTACCAACTGGATCACACGAACAGGGAGTTAGTTCGCATCAATCCTGTGAGCGGTATGATCAGTGCAGCCGTCAGCTTCGATCGAGAAAATATCGACCGCTTCCAGGTGAAAGTGATCGCGCGGGATGGAGGCAGGAAAAAACTCTCAGCCACTGCGACTGTTACAATTGTTGTGAAGGATGTGAACGATAATTCGCCCCATTTCCAGTTCTACGCTTCGCCTCTCCGGCTCTTCATTCGTGAGGACACGCCAGTTAATACTGTGATCACGCGGCTCAATGCCACCGACGCCGACGCCGGACTTAACGGACAAATTGTCTTCCATCTCGTCAACATGACCCAGTTCTTCCGTCTGACACGGGATGGTCGACTGAGTGTGCAGAAACCGCTCGATCGGGAGTCGCGCGCTTACTTTCGATTGCTGGTCGAAGCTCGAGACCAGGGCTCCCGTGGAAGGGTCTCATCAGCTGTTGTCCTAATCGATATCGTCGATGTCAACGACAACGCCCCTCGGTTCATCTTCCCTTCGGAGAATTCGGAGTTCTACAGCGTCAACATCTCGGTTGACTTCGTCCCCGGGAAGACGATAACTCGGATCGTGGCGGCAGATCGCGACACGGATGACAACAGTGTGATACGCTACCGCATCATCCCCCAAAACGAAAGCTTCCCATCGTCACCAACGTTTGCGAATCGCCAGTTAGCCTCCGACATCTTCCTTCTAGAGGAGGTAAGTGGAGAATTGAAGTTGAACCGCCGTCTGGACGGGAAGCAATTGTCCTTTATCCTAAAAATAGAGGCGCGGGATCAGGGCGAACCTTCGCTGAGTACTACGCGTCTGCTGAGTATCAAGGTTCTGCCGGCGTCGAGTGGCCAGAGGAAGATCCGCTTTGTGCATCGGAGTGTGCCTGGCATTGTGGTCATCCTTGTGGCTGGACTGGCAGTTCTTGTCTTGGTTGTGCTCCTACTGCTCATCGTCTTCCTCATCAACCGACGCTTGTTGACTACGCGTGCCAATGCAGCTGGAAGAGGTAAGTTCCCGACTGATTTAATTATTTGGATGTAAATATATTTATTTATTAATAAGGATATACTATGTATTACAAATTTTAATTTTTGCATTAAAGAAAATGTTTCAAAGTAGTTATAATGGTAAAGTGTCAGTTGGTATGCATTTTATGTAGTACTGCTTTCCCAGTTTTGAGGTAGTTTAAATTTCATTGTTAAGAATTTGTTTAAAAATATTTTTACTATTTAAGGAAATTTTCTAATTAAAATTCTATGAAACAACTAAATTTAATTATATATTTAAATTCCTGCTATAATTTCATTGATCTTTTCCTATAAATATATATTACAAAGCGTAACTCTTTTTAAATACATTCAGTGAATTATACTATATTATAATGAAATAAGTTAAAAACCGAAAATGATTAACATAACAATGTGTATACTTAAAACAGAGACTACATTTACGAAAAAACGAAATTCTCATTTCATTTAGCATTTAAACATTATTAAAATGATATACATTTTCGTTTGTCATCCCTCTTAAAAGTCATATAGACACGGAAAAAAGCTTACAACAAGAGTATCAGTATATAAAAATGAATTCAGATGGGAACTTTTGTATTCTCTGTCAAAGTAGATTTTTGTTTATTGATTCCTTACATTATTACAAAGTATGAATGTTTACAATACAAATTACTCTATAGGACGCAATTTTTGCCCCACAGGCCATCTGGGAATTTCTTTATATCCTTATATAAATACTGTAGTTATGTAAACATATTATATTTAATAGAATTTATTAACTGAGTTCGGTAAAAATGTACTACATATATAGTAACAAAGTATCTATTGAAATAATATTAAACGGTCTGTATAATTAATTATCGTATATACTTTTTATTTCCCAAATAAAGATTAATATCAGTCTATCGTAAGTTTGTTCCCTTATGAGATTAGAAGTCCTGTCTTGTATGTATGTACTATATAGGTAGTACAATACCTCTGTTAAGGATATAATAGTTGAAGCATTTCTTTCTTGGGTATATATATATTTTTAATTAAATTGAGGTTATAGTAAATTCCCTATTTATAGATCTTTTTGCGGATAAGAAAACAGGGAATACTTGTAATTTAGAGTCTTGTACTAACATGACATGCACAGGGGTCCTGTTTGCAGCATACAGCATACTTGAACGTAAATAATTTATTTGCTTGACTGAGTCGCTGATCAATTATATCTATACACACATACATGCATAAATATATAGTTAAAGTTTTAAAAGGAGGCCTACACCCTCCCCTCTCCTCCCAATAAGTTATTACAAGGTTTCTATGCTTCTTTGTTGTTTTGGTATGAACGTATGAAAAATAGAAAAACAGAAAAATAGATCCTATACTTTTGACGACAACACACAAGGGGAATAATTGTCAAATAAAATTATTTTAAAAATTCAAGTGTATTAAAAATTCGTAGAAGGTTTCTTCGCAACCAATGTGTGCATAAATAAATTTTAAAATATTTCATTTTTATTAGAAAACATTTTGCCCAAAGTTTAATATTATATTTAAGTGAAACACAACGTAAGAATGTTTTGCATATTATATATATCCTTCACTTAGTAATACAGTACTAATTAATTCCTTTAAAAGGAAAATAAAAACAGTTTGAAAATCTTAGAGAAATAATTCTAGAAGGATATTACTAGATAGTTAGTAGCTATGATTGTATTCTCCTGAGATATTAATTACAACTAATTAATAAATAGTATTATTGTTATATGATAGTGAGTGATGTTTTACTGAAATTCAGTCCAATTTATGTGCTAACCTGGTGAAATCCTCGTTATCATGTTTCCAATTAGTTGCTTTACTCGAGATGCAAATTGGTGTTGAATGTCTAAATAGGAGATTTCACTTATATGGATGCCTATACAGCGTTACTCATAAATGTCGAGGATAATAGATATATGTATCATATCAAGATAAACGAAAAGTAAGAAATACTTTCCTCATTAAGCTAAGCAGTCTACAATGTGCAACATCATATATTGTATATTAGTGCTAATTGGGAATTGAATTAAAATCAAGGAGACAACATATCCAAAAAAATTTTTAAACTCAATTCATGCATTATATATAAATATACTTAAAATATTTTTATTTATTTTTTGCTCTGAGTGTAACCCTTTAATATATCCTTGCAACTCTCGTTGTCCAAATTTCGGTATAACATATATTTTATACTATATTGCCTTAATTGAACACATTTTGATGGCTTTTCTACATTACAAAATTGAAACATTGTTAAAGAATTACATTTTTTATCTTTTTAAATATAGGAATAGAAGCAAAAGGTTTTTATGCTACGCATAAACAGTTATAAAAATGGAAATTCTTACAGCCAGCATGACATAATTTGTTATTTATAGAAAACCAGTTAAAAATCTTCAACTTTAAGAGAGAAAAGAACACAGTCAAGTCACAAAGTATAGGTCTACATTTTAACTGTGTAATGATTTTCTTACCAAGGACCGTCCAGTGTCTATAATTTAGAAAAATATTCCAAAGAATATTCTTTTCTTCAAATGGTAACGATCGTAAGTTAAGGGGAGCACTGCAGACTGCACTTATTGACTGCTGGTGTTTGTAGTTTTTTTCGAGGAAGGAGAGAAGATGAGATGAGATGAGATGAAAGGAGAGGAGAGGAGAGGAGAGGAGATCCCTTTAAGGTAGACTATTTATTTCTGGTTAAAGTTGTCTTGAATGATGGATGTTGCGGGAGAATTCTGTTCATCCGATGTTCAACAACTACAACTGCAAACATCAAGTGTATAACGCACTATACCAACAGTATGTTCTTTAGATTTACTTTAAAATCAATCTCTTGTAGTATTTTTGGAGCGTGTGGAATTTAGCAGAACTCTATATTTGTTATATATGTATATAATATGATTGTGAATGTATTGACACTGGAATAGAATAGGTAATAGTTAATAGTATGGACTACATAGTGCACATATAAGAAGAATTATTACGATAGTTTATAATTGAGGATTTTTAATTTCGTCTTTATTTACACAATTTGTCCGAAGATACTAATTTAATATAATTTTTATGTCAAATTAAAGAGTTTTTATTAATTATTAATTATATATTTTGGAGAATCAAATGTAGCTAAAACGTTTTAATACAACAAAGTTCTTCTTATAGAATTAAAATTAAAATTATAATTGCAATCAATAGATTTATGAATGGTAAAAAATGAAGACTTAATAAATAGCAAAATTATAGCAAACTGTTACTTAGGCCTTTCTAGACAAAGTTTGTATATATACCAGTTTAAACATTAATGAATAATACTTTTTGAAATTGGTGTTGTTCGTTTATTTAATAATTGTGTTTCCTGTTTTAAATCCCCAAAATCATATCCGTGCTTATATTAAAACACATAAGTTTCTTTTGTTGCTCAATGTATTAGTTTCGTGCCCGACTGATCTATAAATCATGACCCTGTACGTAACATGAATACCCACATTCTTTTTCTCTCAGGTCGTAAAGATCAACAGGAGAACCCTCCCAACTATGACGAGATTGTACTGGACCACAAACAGATCGGTCGCGCGGGGAGTGCAGACCTACTCTCTCAGCAGCCCATGCTTTCCGACTCCACGGTAAATACGAGATCTTTGGATGCTCAATCCATTATCGATCCGTTGGTCTCAGATTAAGTAATTTAATAATAGTCGTTCCTCTGTTCAAATCTTGCTCGTACGTGAATGATTGTAGTTTTTTTAGAATATTGATCGTTCATTAAATAACTGTGTTTGATAAAATCTGATATCGGTATATGATGAGTTGAGATGTTGAAAGATGATTTCAAATCCCGGAATTAGTTTGAATAAATTTATCGCAGAATTTTTGGAGGTAGTTAAATTACAAATTGAATATGAAATTATTCTTCCTCTAGACGGTAGACAAAAGCGATTTGATAGTTGTTATGTTAAGCAATTAAAGTTGTTAAATCAAGAAATATAAGTCAAAATTCAGCGGAGTAGCAAAAAATGATGGCTTTGTAATTGTGAAACGTTTGGTAAACATAATATTGCAAATGTTTCTAATCGTTGTGTTCTCAATGTCCTGGTTAATAATGAACTAAACTGTTATGTTATGTTTATAATTACTATATTTGTAAGTTGGGAGAATCCAGTTGGACAGAAATCTCACCGTACCCACTAATAGTCGGGCATTTATTCTCTTATTTATTGGGTTTTTGTGGCTGAAATGCCCACCGCTAATCTCCTGCGCTTCTCGTCGATTCCAGTCTCTAATGACCTTGAGCGGTAAGCAGTTAGCCACGCTCCAACGGGACCGAACTCTGGGCCGCCGGGATCCAAACAAGATGTTCGATGATGCGCCGGCGGAGAATGCCGCCCTCCTGCTGAAGATGAAGCAGTTCAACGCCAACACCTCTTCTCAAGGACATCCCATGAGCCCCGAGGAATCCAGTCCCTCCTCACTGGACCCCTATCAAAACGACTGTCCTGACAACGAGGGTGAGTTGTCCTGGACACTGAGCCTCGCTTCATTCGTGCTTGTTGTGTAAAACTGAGGTGCACAGGAGTAGTTTAATTTTACACGAGTCTTGCATAAATTATAATGTTTATTCCGGTGTATAACTATTTTTAAAATTTATTTCTTACTTGTTATTTCAGTCAAGATTTTGGCTTGCATTCCATAAAAATATCCTTCAATTTATTCCAGTTAAAAAGACAGCTACACTCGATGTGCATTAATATTTTGTTGCTTAATTTTTATAGTTAGATTATGTAAGAAATAAGAGAAATAAAAGTTAAGTTGAAAATATTGAAGACTTCTAGACAAAAGTTTTAAAACCGTTTATCACTTTAAATATTTTAAAAGTTTCTTAGAACATATGTTTTTTTGTAAATTGTATTGGAGATCATTTGAAAGCCATACATTACACTTGAGTTAAACTTTATTAACTAAATCACTTATTACATTTAGAGCATTATTTAATTTACTAAAAACATGTCATTATCATTAACAATTATGATAAAATTCAATAAATTTATAATTTGACCAATTTATAGTAATCTTTGTACATATGTAACTTCTATTTTTAATATTGTATATGATTTCTAAATATCGGTACCCATGTAAAACTATACATTATGTATATTTTAGTTATATTAAAGTTTATTATGATAGACTTTTTATCATTATCATGTTATCATCACAGAATGGCAAATGTGACAGGCATTTTCAAGATAACAGTCACTTTATCTACTTGTCAACATCATTGAGTTTAAAGAATATACACTTAAGTATGTTTTAATGTTTATGCATTATTTAAATATCAATATTATGATACTAACGGGGTAGAATATTTGGCAAGTCTATCGCATACTGAGATATAACTTTCCTATAAAGGGTGTTTATATTCGATACTTTCGTGTTGACGGGATTAATTGGCCTATCATCTATTTGCACTTAGGTAATTTCTACATACCTACTTACTTAAATAACATAATCATTGTGTTTTGAAATATATAGATGCACAGTCAGCGACTTCATGAACAGTACTGCATATTGTTGATAACCTCAGACAGGCTTCCATATATATATTAACTATATAGTTTAATGAATAGACCAAAACTTGTTTTACAGGTTGTATACCTACTAAAGAAAACTAACTGGAGTGAAAACATAAGTTTATATTTATTATTCATCATACAAAGTTTAAGAAACATCTGACTTCCCACGAAGATGTCCATCATCTTACTTCAAGCAATTTGACAGTTTCGGTTAATTTAATTTAACGGTTTAATACATACGCTTTAAGTTTACGTAAATATCCTCATGGTTCTGATTCACTTCAAGTTTTCGTTTATCATTTCTACACAGGAGGTATATACTTGCTTTACATTTACAGAGTCTGTCCTAATAACTCCCTGAGAAATTTATCTGTTGATTTTGAAGAATATTACTTAATACACAAATTGTTTTAGTATAGGTTATATTATTAATATATATATATATGTAATGGTTATCTCGATAATCAATTCAATTGCACGCGAATCTATCGATCTCACTAAGTGATTTTGAAAAAACACTACTGAAGGGAGACTATCTCCAGTTTTGGAGAAATATATCAAATAAGGTGTATAAAATTGATCTACACATATTAATACATTGATTAATTATTATATAGAAAAGTAAATAATATACAGGCTTGGATTAAGCTTCATAAAGTTGACATACAGCAACATATGACAAGGTTACAATAAATAAATACATATTATTTATTCTTATACCTACATATTTAGTACGTATTTTATATTAAGAATATGTATTTTTTAAATTTTAATTTGGAAAAACTACTTATCAAACTACGCTTTTGCTTGCTGTATTTAAGGATTGAAAAAAAGAAGATTATTTTTAAACATCGACGTATACCTACTGTCATTTTGAAAAGACTCATGCGTACTATAATTAACACACCCATTATTTAATTCAAACTTTCGTTTTTTGAATGTTAAATACTTCCATTTTCCTGTGTCATTTATGCATATATGTTTGAGATTTAAAACATAAAAATATTTTATGAAAAACAACTGTTACCACAGATATGTAACGACAATGATACGTTTATTAATTTGTGCGTCATTTTAGTACGGGTATGGATTAAATTATGTGGTTGAGTAAAATACCTTTTGCTAAAGTAAAGTTTAATTATTATATTTGTTATCAAATAAGTTATCAAATATAATAAATACTAACTAAATTATAATAACAGTATCTCTATTATCTCACAATAATTTCTTTACCAATAAGAAGGCAGTAAAAACAATCAAGATAATTATTAGGATCGCATATTAATTATCAAATGAACCAGTTACCAATTACAAATTCTCATTAGCTATCTGTTGCGATTTAATTTACAAGATTTAACCTCAATATTTGATTAGTAATTTTATGAGAAATGATACGGACCAAACACAGGATTCAAATCCCTCCAGACCTCATCCAAATACTTCTAATCACTTGTCCTTGGGCTCACTACCAAATACTTCGAATCGCATTCCAGTTGGCGCCCGCCAACCAACTATCTTCACCTCTCAACAACTTCTGATTCTTTCACAACTGACTACTCTCCCATGGAGATTTTCAAATCAAATTCAAATTCAAATCAAAACTCCATCCCAGAATTGACCATTCTCAAAAGGATCACAAACATTTAATAACTTTACTTTTTTACTTTAGCAAAAGGTATTTTACTCAATTACATTAATTTAATCCATACCCGTACTAAATGACGCACCGGTAGCAAAAATTAATAAACGTATCATTGTCGTTACATATCTGTGGGAACACAACTATAGATAAAGCATCTTGCATATTATAATATTAAAAAAATAAAAATTAGTGTATATTATGTAAAATGAAAACCCATATTTATGATATTTTAATAGTAATACTTTTTAATGTTTAAACATTGAACACATTTCTCCTAAATAAATAAAAGAAAACTATCTAATTAAAGCCATCAAGAACTATAAGGAAAACCCAATTCTAGCCAATTATATGTGCTAATTTAATTTGTGTCTTTTGTTTAAAAAAATATACTATATACAGCACAAATAATTTTAATCGAATATTTCAGTTATAAATAGATTATATTTTATACTTATAATTTTACGATCTAAAGGCATTCCGCCAAATTAGAGAACGTTAAATGAATTTACTCTGAAGTAAATATCCTAACCTTTGATTTGAACATCTTCAGCTCATAATTATATTGATTGACCTTTATAATGTAGGCACTTATGAACAATAAAGAGTTATATTTATGTCTTCCTCTTCAGTTGGTGTATAATTTGCGCTTTCAAATTAATTCGGCTTATTTTCTATATCGCCTTGTAAACTTACGATGATCACTATTAAAATAGTTTTCTTTGTGCGCTTATTAACGATGCGAATTTTATTCTTTTTTCTTTGGGAATAGTCACATTTTATCGATTTAATCGTAATTATATTTTAAGTTTATATATTTATACTCATTCAAAGACTAATAAAAATTGTAGGCGTAAGCTAAGCTCAATAGTGCCTCAACATTTTTAAGCTCTTATTTACTAATTCTTAATAATATTAACACCCATTCTAAAAGGATATTTGAAACGGTGGGGAAAAACACAGCGGACTTTATTATATATTCATTAACATTCAATGACACCTACATAGGTATACTTTTATAATATACAAGAAGACAGCAAGAAATGAAATCACGTTTTGAGACACGTTAGAATGGGTATAGACGAGAGAAAGAGAGAAGAGATAGTATGTATTGATGCCGTTTCTGATTTATGCAACACTATTGTAAAAATTGGTACGTCTATAAGATATCAAGGTGTCAAATGTGGTGTCAGTTCTCATTTCCTGCGATTCAAACCCCTTGCTTCCTTTTCGACTGACTTATTTTCTTTATGTATGTGTATATCTAAATCTATATATATATTCAAACACCATCTTTGTGATACTAGCTAGCGGTAGTCGAGGGATGTCTATTTATGCAATATCGATTGTTTCATAGTGTTCTTTAATCCTTATACTTTGGGTGTGCTCGTTATTATACATGAATGCTGATACGAGAATAATAATTTAAAATTCTCGATTCTAATCTCAATTGAGGACACAGAGTTCTACGATTTTATGATGACTTTCAAAGATACCTACTATTTTAGTTTTCAATACTGCTATAATGATATACATTTCCTTTTAAGACAGTATATGGGTATTAAGACTCAATATAAACTTGTTTTTTGTATAGGACAGTTGTAAAAGTGATAAAGTTGTCTTAAATTCTTAATAATAAAGCACCATAAAATATTTTAAGCGTTTTAGTAAGTAGACAAGTATAAAAAGAAAAGAGAAATACTAAGGCAAGCTTGGGTTGGTCATATAATTGTTATGAAGAGTGTTGGATATATTCATTGTAATCTGTTTCCCTACAGATATGGCCATATCTTATGACTCTAATTTGTAGGGCCACTATTTTCAAATATACGAAAGATTCCAGTTTATAAAAACTAATTTACGTGTTCTGCCTTCTACCCCTAAAGATGCCAAATATTCGAGCTACCTGCCTTATCACCGTCGAATTAATACCACCGGTGGCCTTGACAACAGTTGCTTAGTAACAATGGACCCACGACAGCAAAATTCCACATACTACCAGCTCCATCGGGGCGGGATTGCCACCTTACAACAGCAGCCACAACAACAACAGCGCGGCTTTAGCAACACCCTAGCAACGCGCGGTGGTGGTATCACTATGACACCCTCGAGTGCCAAGGACCCGGGCTCGGCATACACGAGCCTAGCAACGGGGAAACCGGTCGCCACCGCGGAGAACGAACTGGATTTGGGGGATACGAAGGTGAAACAGGCGACGTTAACCGGAAAATCGATGCAGTTGGGGTCCTTTCCAAGTCGAACACTGCGCTACCCATACGATGATATCAGTCATGTTTAGTCAGACCTTTTATAGAGATGAAGGCAAATCACTTAAATGGTTCATCACAGAGTTACTTGTATATCATACAAATATATCGAATGTTTTAAAATTATTTTAAAATGAATAAAATCTTGAAATGTCTGCCATATTTAGTTACTTAATATTTTAGGAACAATCTCTACAGACGTATACTTTCAAGCTTTTATGAGACTGATAAAGCTAAAAAACCAAAATTTGCTGTTTATCTTTAACAAAATGGAAAAAATAGTACTCTTATTTTCATTCCCTCTATATATACATATATAGATATGTTTACGAAATTTAGAAGATAAATAAACGAATAAACGTGAAAACTAAAAGAACTACAATTTCAATAATTGTTTTACCATGCATAATTTTAGTATAATATACGGCTCTGTGTAAATACAGTTAGATACATATATCGATCATGCACCTTATAAATGAGCATTTTGGAATGTTCGATTGCCGACGCAATTTTTTTAAACCTATTTAATGGTTGTAAATTTTGATAAATTAAAGTATTAACTAAGCTCATCGTAATTAAAAAATGATAAACAAAATTAAACGTTGAAATAATAGATGTATATTAAATTTTCACCTCAATTTTAAATGATACATATGTAAGCATTGATACTGACCGAAAAGTTAAACTTTTGTTTTTGCATTTATTTCAAAAGTTTTAAACTTTACGAACTAAATTATTCAAATTATTCAAAAATGAACATGCATTCTGTTATGACTGTGTTTTTCACTTAACTATAATAATCTATGTCAGTTTTGATATTTCGACGAATGCAGATAATTAATTATTTTGTAAAGATTTCGTTGTTTTTATATAAACATATATACTACTTGTATATTCTACTTGTATATTCTATATATACATACAACTATTTTAATCCAAAAAATTGTCAATGTACACAGAGCATGAACTTCTTACAGATGTGATGTAACAGAAGTAACTGGGTGTATATGGGTCTTCATTTATATACTTAAATTGGTCTTATACCACTGTGTATATAACATAAGCGTATCAACATTGTTCACTGAAAGTCACCTGGAATCCACTATGAATGACTGATTGTTTTGTAAATTGTGTACATTGCTTGATGAATAGACTGATATTTTTTGCATATTATATACTATAATAATATAGTATATTTTACATGATATTATGTACATGTATATATATACTATATAGCACTTGTATTTAACATACTGTATAAAATCAATATATATGTATATACAAATATGTATTGCTTCTTGTTTTTACAAATATTTCACTGTAAACCTAATATATTTCTTTAACCAATATTTTTGCATTAAATATATTGTTATGAATATTATTTAGTTGTCTTTATTTGTATTATTAATTATTTACCATGAGTTAACAATTTGAAATTCGCCAAAAGCTTACCTACAAAATGAATCAATTTTTTTACACCGTTTAGGTGTACCCATAAGTTTTTATTTTATCGACACAATTCAGAGAACACTAAAGTAATCAAACCATCAATATATTTAACATTCCTGTTGCTTTAAGATTCAAATGACATATTAAGCAGGCAAATTATAGAATTGATTTATAATTTTCCAGAATTCTCGGCAATGCACGAATTGAAGCCTTTATTGATTTTTAATGAATTGTACGTATTGAACTGTAGTAGAAAATTCGGAATAATAATTTTAAAATATTAACTTTCATGAAAAATAAATCAAGAAGAGAAGGAATTTTTTAAAATAAATTGTACAATAGAGTAATAATAATAGCACAATGATTTTTATTAAATCGGTAACAACTACGTACTTATTTATCTCTCTTGAAATAATGTTGAGACTAAATAGGTATCATAATTAAAGTAAGTAAGTACCTATCTGTAAATTATAATTCGATCTAGTTAGGTATAATCAAAACAGTTTTACAACATTTTCTATTTTGGAGAAATTATAATTTTTAAAGCATTTCACAAAATCTGTCCTCATCTTTTCCTATATTTTTATGCTTTATAAGGTAGTAAAATTCAAGAAAGATGAAACTCTAATCAATTATACTTTATGAACTGTGCAATATTGTAGTAAACAGTTAATATTCAAATATGTCCCTGAAATAGAAATATATCACATCGTGGATTACAAAAAGAATTCCTACTGAAATTAAACTTGAATATATTCTTAACAATTAATTCGATCAGGCTTCACCGTGGTGCGTTATTTTAAGGAATGTTAGCGTTTAATTACATATTGTCTTATACATAAAAGGTTTCTTACGTCTGATAATAATTATACTAATCATGTAAATATTATTTAACTAGTACACTAATGCGTAAACTTGAAGAGAATATTATTTGTAATATGTTGTCTCATATGCAGAGCTATACCTACCAATATTTATCTATGAAAATGCACGAAAGTGGGTAAAAGCTCTTATTAGTTGAAGAATAGGGTTATGTTAGGAAAAATGTTATGATTTTTTATAATGAACACAAAAATTATTTAGTTTCAAGATGTTGAAGGTCTTTGCATGTTCTTTGGTATTAATTTTTTTAACTTCTGAGATATCGTTATGTTTGACATAAATAAATATATAACATATCCAGACTGGAGTGGAGTTGGAAGGAAGAGAATATAGACCTCCTTTAATAAGAGAGGGGCTGCAAGAGGTTATTCATGTTCCAGTGTTCTGAAGTTGAAAATACCGCTCAAGGTTCCCTAAACGTCCTATACTGCCATACACATACATATATTCTCCTCACAAGACGTTTTAGGAATATTAGAGGAATAATTATTACTTGTTTATCTAGTTAGTTAGAATGGAAAATGTACGTAAATAGAATGCCTAAATATCTTGTTAACAATTCTCCCTCTTGAAAAAAAAAGAAATTATAACTTATACATACAAGTACAGTAATGTGCTACTTAAAGTCTGTTCTATATCTCAAAATAGAGGGGAATATGGTCGGTAACACAGGGAGAGGACAGGGGGATATTAGCTGATTAGCAAGTTGAAAAACCTCTCAAGTCACGGAAGAGTGGGTCAGGGTATTATATTTTCCCCGGGAAATGTTAGGGGGTTGGACTCCTTTTTCAGTTGCATCATATAATGTATATATATACATTGCTGAATCAATATAATGCATATTATATAAACGCACGCCATATGTACGGTACCTATCATAATAAACTGCTAGCGATGTATAGCTGGTGGGGAGGGCTTGACGTATGATTGCTGTAATATTTAATTAAAACAGTATTTGTTCTTCTTAAGAAAGGTTAAATTAGGTAACAATTAGAGGACGGCCTAGTTCAGAGAATCGGCGTCTATGTATATATATATGTATAGTATGTATATGATATCCGGTAAATAGTTGGATCCGACCTGATCAAATTTGTAAAAATGGCAAAATTACATTTTGAATTGAATATAAGCACCATGCGCATCATAGATAAACGAATATAAACGAATATAAACGAATATAAACGAATATAAACGAATATAAACGAATAGAAGATTGCCTTAAATTGAGTCCGAATTAACACGGAGATGTCAGTTTGTGTTGCTGTCATAGTAAATAAATAAATTTATCTTTCGCAATAATAGAAAATAGACATATTTAAAATATAAATGATTAGATTCTATTAAACCATACTTTGTATCTATTACCGGGATTTATTTGAAATGAAAATTAAATTATGGGATTTATTTGGATGAACATAGCTTAGAAAATTAATACTACATAAGTCAATATCTATGTAGTTACAATAATTCTAGATTGCATTATAAAACACATAGATAGTCCATAATTTATACTATAAACACAACATTTGACAACGATAACAATAAGTATAAGATAATTACACTGACGAATATACACTTAACAAATTTATTAATTAACACTGATTGCTGTTTCTGTTGATATGCACGTCTTCATAGAATATGCAGTCATAAAAATTGATAAATTATTTTCATAATCAAGAGTATTAATTTGAATATTCCGGGAGTTATCCAAATAATAATATAGGTTAGAATGAATATTAAAACTACGAAATACAGTTGAGAGAACTAGAAAATGTTTAATAAATTAATTCAAGAATTATATAAAAATGTAAATAACGTTTCAATTAAATTTTGGGGGAAAATTCGTAAAAGTTGCAGATATAAGAGACTATCTATACCACCCATTTTTCATTCTTTGTTCAGGTATTGTGATCTATTTAATTTGATATAAAAACTTTAAATACATATTATTTTTCATGTTTTGAGAAACCATGTGTGCATTTTATTGTAATCTATACTTACTGAGAGTAACAATCACTTTTAATAAATTGTAGTTTTATAGTAATTGCATGTCTACAAGGCACGAAATCATTCCACGTTTGCGTACTATTATTTCTGTTGGATTTAACACCCTGGAGACCAATACAACATTTATTGTAACATGCAACATATTTTGTGATACTCTGAGATATATACTTCATTTGTTAGTTTTATTGATATTGATATTTATATTATTGTATGTTATATAGTAATCTGACTGTTACAATGTTTCGTAAGACAACTATAAACCTCGCTATATAGTATCCAACCGTCACAGACAACAACCAAAACACCGGTTCATTGAAGGCAAATGCTCATTATTATATTGATAAATCAGATACACATTCGAAAGTACCTATCTACAAGATTACATTTCATTTGTGAGGACATAGGAGACGCTTAGGTCAAGTTATAACTTCAAAACATTTTACACCAAAATGTCGCTTTACAAGTTGTTAATAATTAAAAAAAAAATAGCCTCTTTGAGTAGAACTGCAGCTAGGTATGTGTGTATGTAAATAAAGCACGTATCACGCATGACGATTATATAGTTTAGTTAGTAGATGATTGTACGTATAAAATGCTGAGATACTCTGGAGATGGATCGTGCTTCTTAAATTTAGGCCTTCTTTAATACTTAAAATTGCTGTTTGATTCTTGCGCGCATACTGCGCATTAGAGTAAGTTGTGACGTGAAGAGTGTTGAATATACCTGCAAAATACTAAGCTTGATGACGTCTTGCTTGGTATGAATGCGCATATATGTATGGATGTATGTATCTCCGATATATTCAATGAAATCTTTGAAACCTGTAACCTGAATTGTAAATTTACAGAATTTGCGCCGTGTTTGTTATATTGTGATAAAAATACTCTTATCAATAATGGAGTATGTGCTCATTTTTAACAGTTTCACTAAAGTCAAACAATATATATTAACTCGGCAACAGAACACCCAAAAACGTATGATATCTGTATTATTAAACAATTAGAGAAGCAAACTTATGCAATATACAGCTACCTGAATTATAGAATTTACCTGAGATTTATTTTATTTCGTAAGTATAAGTTTTAAACGTTATAGATAATTAAAATTGAATATAAAGAATCACAATTTTTTATTTCAAAATAAATGTACATGAAATACAAATATTGTAATATTTTTCATTTAAAAATGATGGATAAATTCTTATTTCTATTAAATAGTCAAAGAAATAATTAATATTATAGTGGTTTATATTATATGTAATATTTGCAGTAAAACATAACTTATATTAATCTACATATATATAGTCTTTTGTAGTATAATTTTTGAGTCGTAAAATTGAAAAACAATAAAATCGTTTAAAGATTTACTTTAAATCTCCTTATGTCATTATTAAAAGAAGATTAACCTTTTGTGCAAAATTCAAATGTTATCTATTTATTTACTGTAATGTAAGAACATGTAAATTTATTGCTTCAGTTTAACAATCTAATTAAAATATGACTTAAATATTAATTTATATAAATTTCAATATTATTTATCCTAAAAATTACGGATGGATTCGCTAAGATGGTTCTTAAAGATTTATAATTAGGCAATAGCTAATTAAGGTTCCCAAATTGTTTTTTATTTGTATACATTTTTAAATAATATAACAATGATGAAATTATTAATTGATATAGAATATATCATATACATATTAAAAGAATACTGTATATGCATCACCATAAATTTTCCATCTCTACCCCTTTTGTTCAATCCCTTTTTCTATACTTTCTCGACTATTTTTTTTAATTTTAGAAATATAAACCACAATTTAATCTGAAAATATTATTTTAAGAAATTAATTAATAATTAATATTTAATATTAATACATAAAGTATTGATTTATCATTTGTCCCTGGAAATTTTTTTATTTCAGATTGATACTTTTATAATGCAACAATATATTCATTCGAAACCATAATCCATAAAAAATGTTACACCTTATCAGGCATTTTACAGCGAGTTTCCTTTGCTAATATGAAATATACGGAAATTATCCCAGTGTAATCTAATACATCTTAACAAGCCGGACAGGATACCTGCTCACACATAACCTATGAAATGTTACTATTTGTCCCTCAAGTTTGCCACAAATCAGTACAAGCATGTGTAATAATGTTATCCATCCTATATAATATATAGGGCTGGCTATACATGCTCAAATGTGGTACTATAAGATACATAAATAGGTGTCTATATACCTATTCTAAGGTTTCGATCTGTTTTCATGAAATCTAAACCTTGGGGTGCTTCTAAGGGAATAGGTATATATAGGAACATGTCTAGGCACGCCCCCAAATTCACCAGTTTTGAATGTAAAAATATATCTGCGCTAAAAACCCAAAAATATCAATTTGAGAAAGAAAAATGTGAGAACAAGAATGGGGTAGTTAATACCAATTTCACATTTAATTTGATTAAACCTGTTAATTATACATTCATCATATTTTTATGAAATCGTTGTTATTGATGAATAAAGTACTAATGCTGTATTTATTAACAAACCTAAATTAATAAATACCATTCATAATATTAATATAGACATCATCACATTCTTACAAAGTTTTCATATTACAGTTATTAAAAGACAAATTAAAATCCCATTTATTAAACTCTGTAGCGTTCCACCTTCCTGAACCATAACATTAATTTCGATGGCACAAATTTGCTAAATACTGGGTGTGGTTTAACTTGAAAGTTATATTGTATTCCAAATCATAATATTGTTGGGGATATTTTTCAATAAGCTACATACTTCTAAAGGTATATGGATCTAAGTATTATTACAGAAGCAAGCTTGTAAGATGTTAACACATGACAATTGATATTGAAATTATAATTTTATCTATTCATAATTAACTACATAAAATTTACTTGTTACACATTTGAAGTAATTTGTAGAATTTCTGTATTAATTATAATCACATAATTTGTAATATACGCTATACACAATTTTAATTATTCCATTTATAAAGACCTCCATTGTAGACTGTGAAAGTTTAAATACGCAAAAAGTATATATTACATTTTACTAACGAATGATTTATAGCTAAATTTTGCAAAAAAACCCCATAGTATATCTTATATATTTAAATATTAGACGACATACACAAGACATTATATATGGAATACAATTACCGGAATTCATATATAAGTGAATTCGAGGTATACGTATACATTGAGTTTAGTAAGCAAAAGAGAATAATATATTATTTTAATATCCGTCTGTTGAGGTATAAAGAAGATACGCTTCTTATGTATTTTATCTTTGAGTGGCAAATTATGCCACTATTTCTAGGAGAACTGTATACTATATATATAATGTCCTGAAGGATAACAGGTTTGTTATCAAGCGAAAAGAGAACGAAAAGAAACATGCAGTTCCGAGCCGTTCGCGCGCCCAAATATGATTGTCTTACAATTCTGTTCATATATCTATCTCGAAGATGACGCCAGCATCTTTTTGGGAAGACAAAACTGATACAACAGTCACAGATAGGTGACAGCTAGAGGAAGTTGTGTCGATAGAAGAATTATAAAATCATTTCTTTTTATTCTATAATAATACGTATGCATCAATCGTATTATCATCTAATATTCCATATATTGGACATGATACGTTCTTTGATGACATCTGAATACAAAGGGCTACACGTTCATAAAATATATCGCAAAAATAGGGGTGTAATACGTATATAGAATACACATAGTATGTCATATATTTCATTATCCTTTTATCATCGCTTTGTGCCAGAATTATAAAATAGAAGTTAATTATCTTTATCCGTTGTTGTCTATATATAATGTAGCAAGTGCAATGTGTGAATGCTTTCCCCATGTTGGGGACAATTTTTCCAATCTATTAACATTTCTTTTGATATCCTATCTTCCTAAGATGTTACACAATACCTATCCGAATACATTTTCTTAAAAAAAAATTGTTGTTTCGTTCAAACGTAAACTGAAATAAGATTTGATTTTAATTTATATGGGTTTTAAAAATTATACCTCTAACATAAATGAAATGTTATTTTATCTCTTTCTTTAGTTTATATGCATTCAGAAATTATGGCTTCAAGCACTTTGAACTTTTCACACACATTTTTAAAATTAAAAAGTATTTTAAAATATATACTGAAGTCTGTTAAACACCAGGTCTGTTTTAATAGAATTTTAAATTTAAATTTATGCTGATAATAATATTATAATTAGATTTTATAATCGTGTGGTATAATTAAAATAGATTACAAACAGCAAAATGGACTTTATTATTTGTGTCTTAAAGTTAAAATTTAATTATTTTCACGAAATTTGAAAAGTAATACTTTTCAATACGAGAATATATATATTGATTTCGAGAGAGCGTAGCGATCGAGGATCAATAAATATCCAAGTATTGAAACGTGCTTTTCAAATGAGTGAATGTAATTTA